>OU612045.1:115541306-115802945 GCA_914767935.1 Coremacera marginata
ACAGGTTAAAAAAGTTATAAAAATATTAAGAGATGCCGGTTTAAAGGTAGCAGCAGAAAAGTGCGTATTTTTTGCTGACTCCGTTAAATATTTAGGACACATAATCGTAAAAATGGGTTGAAAAAGGACCCGAAGCGTATTGATTACATACTTCAACTTCCAGAGCCTACGTCGGTCCCGGAAATGCAGTCATTTTTGGGCACTTTAAATTTTTATAGGAGTTTTATGCCTGATCTGGCCACCAAAGCACATGGTCTATACGTGTTACTGCAAAGAGATATTGAGTTCAAATGGGGTCCTCTTAAGGATAAGGCATTTAGGGAATTAAAAAAGCTTTTAGCGTCTGCTCAAGTAGTGGTTCATTATGACCCTTGTGTGCAGGTTAAATTAGTGGTAGATGCAAGCCCAGTGGGGATAGCGGCGGTTTTAGTTCACGTGTACTGCAACAAACCGGAACGTGCTATTTGTTTTGCTTCGTGCAAACTGTCCAAGGCCGAAACGAATTATTTACAAAGTGAAAGAGAGGCGTTGGCGATAATTTATTGTGTAGAATATTATTATCAATACCTTTTTGGAAGGAAATTTATTTTAGTCTCAGACAGCAAACCGTTGGTATCAGTTTTTGGATCTACGAAAGGAATTCCACCCCGTTCTGCAAATAGATTGCAAAAATATGCTTTGTTTTTGTCTGGATATCAATTTAATATTCAATACGTTAACACGTTAACACGAAGAAAAATATAACGGATTATTTTTCGCGCGCTCCTATTGATCCACCCAAAGATTCAGCCGATACGGATGATATTTACGTTAATTACCTACTAGAAGCAGGAAATTTGCCAATTAAGTTTGAGAATGTTGTACGGGCCACAGAAAGCGACGAAATTTTGAAAAAAGTCATGCATTTCACAACTAAAGGGTGGCCAGAGCGATTAGCTGATGAAGAATTGCGTCCATATTTCACACGACGGCACGAAGTAAGCATTGAGTCAGGGGGAGTTTTTTGGGGACATTAATTGATAATTCCGAAAGCGCTGCGCGGGAAAATTGTCGTAGAGTTACATAGATCGCATCTAGGAATAGTGAAAATGAAGGGACTAGCACGCAGCTTTTGCTGGTGGCCTTCATGCGATAAAGATCTAGAGAACATTGCCAAGTCTTGTGAAGCGTGTTTAATGAACAGTGATAATCCTATTAAAAGCGAATCGATAAACTGGGAGTGTCCTACTAATATCTGGGAAAGAATTCACGTGGATTTCATGGGTCCTGTGTCCAACAAAATGTTTATGATCATCGTGGATGCTCATAGCAAGTGGTTGGAATGTCTGGATATGAATAAAGATATCACAAGCAAGCATACCATCGAGGAGTTGTTAAAAGTATTCAGCCGTTTTGGTTTGCCTAAAATTATCATTTCAGACAACGGGCGAACTTTTGTATCGACAGAATTTCAAACATTTCTAAGTCAAAATGGAATAAGACACATAACAAGCCCAGTAGGTCACCCCGTCACAAATGGGCAAGCCGAGAATTGCGTAAAAATAGTAAAGAATGCTTTAAAAAAGATCATGCATGAGAAAACTACATTTCGCAGTTTGAATCATTGTTTGCAAAATTTTTTGATTGACTATAGAATATCCATTCACGGTACGACCGGAAAAAAGATAAGAAATCGATTTGATTTGATTAATCCCCTTAACAAAAAAGAAACAAAAAATTGTAAAACAGAATATGATATTCAAAATAATGTAAATAAAATGCAATCTAATCAGAAAATATACTACAAAGGAATAAAAAACAAAAATTTTATAATAGGAAATGAAGTCATGGTAAAAAATTATTGTATACCAGGCAAGACGACCTGGATTAAAGGAATTGTTAAAAAAATTGTTGGGAAACAGTATATTCTCGTAAAAGTCTTTGACAAAAATAATGTTATTTGGAAAATACATGTTAATCAAACCATTTTATGTTAAGAGTTAAAATAACAGAATGCATAGATGTAATCGAAAACGACAAAAAAATCTATGAAGATCAAGAAATAGATGAAGAGCAAGAAAATGTAAAAGAAAGGAAAGAAAATTGATTGGAAAAGTCGTCAAATTCCAGGATTATATCAAACAAGACAAAAAGTCACGTTTCCACTTAATCTATTTTTCTTTCTCGCAAAATAAAAAATGAATGAATTTTTGTAAGCTAAGTATTATTTTCAATTCAAAACTAATTATTGAAATATTAACCGAATTTAATATGAAATTTAAGTAAATGAAAAAAAAAAACAAATTTTATAACAAAATTATTCTCGATAAAAATTTTTATTTTGGCTATTAATGTCAAGTATAATAAATTTGTTTAAGATGCACATTATGTAACAGTATATTCTAAAATAAAGGGGGGATGTTGTGGGGAGGATGGCAACCCTCCCTCTGTCACGTAGTATTACTAGTATGTTTAAGGCACAGACAGTTCGTTTGGCGCACTGGTCATGACAACACGCATAATAAACTCTCTTTAAGTTAAGTAAAGAGAAACGTGTTTTATTGTATATACTTTGCGTATATTACAGAAATAATAGTTTCACCATTTCCAACTTTCACTTCTGAAGTCTGTTGCTGATAGTTTCAAACCAATTAAATTGATTGCACGGAATCCAAAGTCCAGCTTGTGTAATCATTTTCTGGCAAAGACACGGAAACCAGTGCATCTACAGGTCCCTTTTTGACATTTCGCTCGCTGTGTGTTTTCATCTTTGGGCAATTTCTCTTCCAATGACCTTTTTCGCCACATTTGAAACAGCTACTTTTAGATTTTTTACAATCATGCATATTGTGATTTTTGCAATCCTTCTTAGCAACGTCTGTTCGTTTACCATTTGATGTTTTTACCCAAAAAGCTTCAATACTTTCAATCTTACCTTGTGCCTTTTAACGCAATTCTGCAGCCATAAGCCTTGCTCTTAAATTTGTTAAAGATTGCTGAGATCCATCTACCGACTCCCACGCACTGTGAAAATGATTATACTCTGGTGGCAATGACATTAAAATTTTGACCATAATCATGCTGTCAGAGATTTCTTCCTTTTGGTCGCGTAAATGTTGCACAATTTACATTCATTTGGATAAAAATGTCGCCATATCGTCCGCTCGTTCCTTTGCGAAACTGTAATATTTCTGTTGGAGAAATAGAACATTTTGCTTTGATGTTTGCTCGTTTACACTACATAATGTATTCCACATGTCATGAGCTGTATTGCATGACAAAATATGTAGCAAAGGTTGCTGACCAAGTGCCGTGCTAATTGTTTGCCTTGCTTTTGCATCTGCTGTTATCCATTCCTTAATAGCTTTTTCTTCTGTCGGTCTTTTGGTTCCTCCGATGACGTTCGCATACAAATCATCAGCTTTCAAAATTTGTTTTATCTGGAACTTCCAGGTTAGCCATTGGCTACCATCTTGGAGCTTATCTATTTTAAGATTATCCATGTCTGATAACAAAATAACACCTGCTGTATGTCTGCAATTAAAAATATTATCCAAAAAGCTCCCTGCTATACACCAATTCAATCTGAAATTCCTTGTGTAATCCTGCAACTTTTTCAAAATTTTTAATTGCTTTCTTATTTATGGAAACGTCCTGGGCCCATAACCTATTGATTTATTTTTAATATATTAGATTTATTATTATAAATCTTTATAAATAAGAGCCAAATAATATAGCGTTTATAATATACGTATGTACAACTTAAAGTTCAAAAGAGAATAGAAAAAGAAGAAGGATAGATGTTCAAGTGTCAAAATTAACATAAACCAAAAAGCTTTGCCATTTTAGCTAAAAGAATACCAAATTTGGGCTTAAGTTCAATAGATATAATATAAAAGCTTGGTTCATTATAAGTCAAACAAGTTTTATTACATAGAACTTACTTAAAAACTCGTTGAAATAATTAATTTTAAATTTAAAGAATTACTCTTTTAAAAATAGCACAATCATATTTTTGATACTGTTTTGCTTGAACTGAGTTTTTCGCAAGTAAGAAAAAGAAAAACCTACTTATCACCTTGTTCGAAAAGAAAGGTTCATTCACACTGTGAACCGAACTTAACTGTCCGATTCTAAAAATTTTTTTTTTAGTAGGTTGCCACATGTGTCTGATAAGGCTTCCAAATATCAGGGTCTCTCGTTGACATTTGGTAAAATGACAGTGTTTTGTATGTATAGCCTTCAGAGCGTTCACCAATTTTTCCATAACCTATTCTTTGCTGGTGAAACGCGTTCCTCGACGCGGTTTTTTGACTCGATCGAACAGAAAAAATCACACGGAGCCAGGCCCGGTGAATTTGCCGGCTGCTAGATGGTTATCGTGTTGTTTTTGGCCAAAAAGTCACGAATAATGCTCTTTCGGTACTAACTTCGCAGCGACACGTCTCAAGCCCAATTCATTCTTCAAAATGTTTGAACGGATCCAATTTTTGACCAACATTTCTTTGATTTTGTCAACGTTTGTTTCGGTAGTCGAAAACGATGGCCGCCCCCGTACGAGAGTCGTCTTCTACTTCGTCTTGGCCACTCACAAATCGGTTAAACCACTTCTTTGCCTTCTGATACGGTTGAGCAGAGTCACCGTAACATTTCACCAACATTTTACGCGCGTATCAGCGCAGTTGAAACCATTTTTCACAAAAATTTGATACAAACTCGTTGCTCAATTTCTTCTTCCACCGTAAAAATCGAAGACACGAAAAAAGTTATTGTAAACAAAACACTGTCACTTTGCCAAATGTCAACGAAAGACGCTGATAATTGGCAGCCTTGTCATAGACAAGGATAGAAAATTTTTCGATTAGGACGTCTAAGTCCGGTTCACAGTGTGAATGACCCCTTTTTTTTGAAGAAGGTGTTACTTTGGTGATATTGCAGTGAAGTAGAAAAACTTGAAATAGAATAACTCGACGAATTTTCAACCGATTTCAGTTAAATAAAACTGCATTTAGAATGAGCTTGAATGTTTATTGCTATGATATAACGCGACATTTAATACAAAATATGTTAACAAATTGATATCAAATAGAAAAAATATGAAAAATTTAAGGGAATTTTTAATTGTCTTATCATACAGATGAAGAAGTTAATTTAGATTTAGTTTCTGGTAGAACACTGGGAACGACTAGATATGGTACAACCATTGATGCGATGTTTTCACGATTACCACAAACCTAATATTACAGTATTTAATAATGACGCTACTTTTAATGAAAAGTTGATGAATTTCCTCATAATCAATTTAAGTAGTATATGCTATAAATATATTTTAAAGTTTAAAAAGTATACAATTCTTTTAGTAATATAAAAGATGCCTTTATTCGCCCCCTTTACCTTTTATATACATCTCAAATTCCAAGGTAATCAATTTAGTGGAGTAAACCCCAGTCGCGCGTTGGAGCTGACACGCAAACCTCGTTTTTTATTTTATATATGCAATTCCAATTCTGACACCAAATGTTATGTTTTTGCCTTTTAAAAACGTTTGAGTTCTTTTAAGTTGCGAAATAAAATGCACCGAGTTATTTATTATTATACAGTCTTTATTTCAAAACGAATTATAGCACTTTACACTAATTTATTCAACACAAAGAAATAAGTCACTTATGTTCCACACGATTTTATTCTTATACGGTTGCTTTATAACTAACTCAGCCGAGTGCCACGGCTTATATACCAAATTACCATTAGTCTCGGCTATTCTACTACTACATTCAAGTACACCTTACTCTAAACAGGGTGATCCTGATAAGTTTTAACATACAACGTTCTTGTAGCATTGACATTAACCACTAGGTATATTTTTAGACGAAGCCATATAAATAATAAGCTAAGAATATATAAATAAGCTAAGGAAAATAGTTCAGTACCATTTTCTCATGTGTTTCTATGTATATACACTCTAAAAAATAAATACAAATTTACTATAACTATAATAGTAATTTTTTGTTCAAAATTCAACTGGAGTGTAATTTCACTGCAAGTTTCATTGTAAATTTTTAATGTTTAAAATTATATACAAACTTTAGTAATCTTAAGCTACATATGTTGAATTTTGCTGCAATATTAATATTAAACTTTTTTTTCATCATAAATTTCATTGCCAATAGGCATATGTATATGTGTTGAATTTTAAACATCAATTGTATAATTGCATAATTTTCTTATTCACGTTTGGTTATGAGCAAGTAAGCAGCTTATTATTCAGTCCGGAATCCGTTTCTCCAATTAAAAAAATTGTGTTAAATAACGTGTTCTAATTTTAAGCTAAGATTGTAAATTGCTTTGTAATATACTCCATATTTATATAGGAATGTGAGTGTGAGAAGTGCTTAATAAATTTATAAAAATTGATTTTAAAAATGCTTTGTTTTATTTCTATAACTCTAACGACAAATTGATATAGCTTCTTGGTGCAACGGACTTGAAAGTTTTTTTTTATTCAGATTTGTGTGTTTAATTAAAATTAAATCAATCATAAAATTAGTTGCACTTACTTCAGTTTTAATTCCCAAAGACATGTTAAATATTATTAAATAGCAGTAGTAATTCATATAAAGGTTGTAATTTTGCAATAGTAATACAAAAATGATTGCAACATTAAACAACTAATGTTTAAGTTTACTACAATAAATATATTAAAGCTTAAATATTACCATATATTTTAAGCAAAATTAAACAACAAATGTTGAACTTTATAAAGGTATGTAAATTTATTACAGTTATAGTAGCTAAACTGTTGCCTACAACTAATGTAGTAAATTTCAACAAAAAGGTTTTAGAGTGTATATATATATTAAACAAAATTTAATGATTTTTTTTTTAATGAATGAGAGTAGGGAATAGCACCGACGAATTTTTAAAGAAAAATACTAGCTGGAATACCCAGATTTGCTTGGGGGTGGTATGACGTTCAGGGTGTTTCTCAACCAATTTTGATAATTTTTTTTTTTTAAATGAATCAGAGTAGAGAGAAGGAGTGTACCGAATAGTTATTAAAGTATAATTAATAAAGTTTTGTAAGAAAAATGGAATACTCGGTGTCGCTCGGTGGTAGTATGGCGAAAAGGTAGAGTTTCGACCACTGGCGTACTCTAGTATTTGTAAGAAAGCATCTTTAATGCTTGGATTTATAAAACGCTGGGCCAAAGAATTGAATAGCATGATTACAACTATAACGTTGTATAATGCAATTGTGCGTCTTCACTTAGAGTATGCAAGTCAAGTTTGGTCCACAAGCTACAATGTGCATGTTGATCGAATAGAAAGAATCCAAAAACGTTTTGTTCGGTTTGCTCTAAGAGGTTTAAGTGGAACTGCCGTAGGGAGCTTCCTCTTTATGAGGATCGTTTAAAATTGTTAAAAATGCAGTCTTTAAATGAGCGAAGGAAGTCTGCTGATATCGTATATTTACACTAACTCAAAACAGGTGTATTCCATTCTCCAGAACTTCTTTTTCATATAAGTTTTAACACTAACCGTAGAAGTAGTAGAAACGCTAACAATTTAATTTATTTACCATTCAGTAGAATAAATTATATGGCTACTGCTCCTTTCAACCGCATGAGTACCTTTGTTAACAATTGTAGCGTTTTAGATGTTAACTTGTCAAAAGGTCAACTCAAAAGTAGATTAAAAATGATTGTGTAACTTAATTTACATATACATGGCTAGTTGTTCTATCTTGTGTTGCCCCTGAGCCCAACCTATTCATTGGTGGGTAAATTTTTCCCACATTAACTTGTTTGGGAACACTAGTATCCATAACACTGATGTTTTTCAATGATTTCTGGGTCGTGGCTTTAAATGGGTTAATGCTGAGGAAGTGCGAAAAAGCTGTAGTAGCTGAACTCTTGTTATTGCATGTTAAAAAAAAATGTTTGATTTTTCTATGTTTTAAATCTTTTTAAGTACGGCATTTTGGCCATTGATCTAGCAAGTCTTATCTTCGGCAATTATTTTTTATCCAGATGCTAGGAGCAGAATATATATTACACAGAATTCATCATCATACCCTTACATGACGATCCTGCCAGCCTGTTATAAAAACTGGTTTTGTAGAACACGAACCAAAATTAATTTGTAAGAAATGTCATTAAGAAATAAAACATAAAATGCATTATAAACAATAAAGACTTATTAATAACAATTATAACTTGATTTCCATAGATATAAATGGAAATAGATGCAGCAAAGGAAATATTGAAAAAACTAAAATAGGCTCCAGGTAGAGATTATACAAAGTATATTAATGAAATAAAAAAAAAGGTAGATGAGTTAAGACAATCAATAGTCAAGCCAGACAACCCTAAAGGAAAATTAGACTTAGAATATTTTGAGGATATAGCTAAAGCAATACAGAAATTTTTAGGAGAAAAAAGTGAGCTAATAGATAATAATATCACAGAAGACAAGACTCTAGATATAAATATGTCAGCTTTTAAAATAGAAACGGCTATTAAGGCCTTACCATTTTTTAAGGTGCAACACAATGAGGTAGAAACAGATTTGCTACACAATTCATATATATATAATAATATATATATACAATAATAGAATTGCTACACAATTCATATACAGCTGATGCTCAAAGGACACTGCTAGAATTTGCTGTGAATGTAAAACTCAGTGCAGTAGTTCGAACAGAATTAGGTTCCAATATAACATCTTTTCAAGATTTTAAAACAAAACTCTAAGGAAAGTACAAAAGCAACGTACGAGGGCCGTTCGGAAAGTTCTTAGCCTGACACAGATATGACGGCATAAACAGCAAAAAGTTAAGTCTGTAGGAAACTTTAATCCATCGTATGAACACATGTAAAATTTCAATTGGATCTGGCAACTCATTCGTATAAGAACAGCTGTTCAAAAACGGTACTTCAGTGATTTGTGTTGCAATGGAAAAATTTGAAATTCGTTGTGTAATTAAATATTTACATAGAAAAGGTTTATCGGGACAAGAAATTCATAATGATATGGTGAATGTATTAGGTGAGAATGCTCCTTCATACGCAACAGTAAAAAACTGGATAGCTGAATTTAAACGTGGTCGTTCAAGCATTGAAGATGAGCCTCGAAGTGGTCGTCCAAAAACTGCAACTTCAGCAGAAATCATAGCAAAAGTACATGATGTGAGTGAAAGTGCGGGAAATAAGTGATGCCATAGGCATCTCAAATGATCGAATTCATTTGATTTTGCATGAAGAATTAAAAATGAAAAAATTATCTGCAAGATGGGTGCCGCATTTGCTTACGGTTGATCAAAAACGCATTCGCATGAAAATTGCTCAAGACTGTTTGGATAGATTTTTGCGAAATAAAATGGATTTTAAACGTCGTTTCATAACTGTTGATGAAACATGGATTCATCACTATACACCAGAGACGAAAGAGCAATCAAAACAGTGGATTGAAGCTAAAGGAAGTGTACCAAAGAAGGCAAAATCAATTCAATCGGCTGGAAAAGTTTTGGCAACGGTTTTTTGGGATTATAAAGGAATTTTATTGATCGACTATCTTCAAAAAGGTAAAACAATTACATCAGAATATTATTTTACCTTTTGGACCAATTGGATGTGAAAATTCGAGAAAAACGACCTGGTTTGCAACGCAAAAAAGTAATTTTTCATCAAGACAACGCACCAGCACACAAGAGTGTTAAAACAATGGCAAAATTCAACGAATTGAAGTACGAATTGCTTGACCATCCACCTTATTCTCCTGATTTAGCTCCCTCTGACTTTTACCTGTTCCCAAATCTAAAAAAATTTCTTGCTGGCAAGCGTTTTACCTCAAATGAAGATGCAATTGCAGCTGTAAACGATTATTTTGCAGAGCTTCAGGAAAATTATTTTAATCAGGGGATAGAATTGCTAGAAAAGCGTTGGACTAAGTGTGTTGAAGTTTCAGGAGATTATATTGAAAAATAAAGATAATTTTAAAAATCGAACTCTTGTTTTTCATTGTTAGGCTAAGAACTTTCCGAACGGCCCTCGTAACAATTGCTCAAGTACATACGCAACTAGCATCTGTTATGCAGCGAAATAATACCGTAACAAATAACAAAGATAAAATTTTAAACTTAGTATCGGAACTAAATAAACTAAAGATCGGAACTAAAGATAAGTGATTTAGGCAGTAGTGTGACCAACGAACAAAGAACAGTAGTAGAGTCTATGAACGAAAAATATGCTCTAACTATATTTAAAAATGGACTGAATAAGCAAGCAAAACCAACATATTCGCAGCACATCCAACAGATCTAAACTCTGCAGTCAACGTGACAACCAAAACAACTGCTCAAATATTTTAAACTACCGTGCACAACACAATAGACAACAGACAAGACAATACAACATTTATGACAACAAAAACAGAGCGCAGAATGTAAATAGATACAATACCACTAGAGCAACTAACACTTTTAGATACAATACAAACCAACAGAGTAACGACAACAACAACAACAGAAATTCTGTACCTAATAATAATAATAATCAAGGCAATAGGAATTCTTCACAAAACAACAACAGAGGAAGATATGTTAATAACAACAATCGAAATAATAATAACAGAAATTTCAATCAAGGTAATAACCGACACTATATGCGCATAGTAAATAACCAGGGAAACACGGATGGCCCGGAGGACAATTTCCACCTACCTCCGGAAGGCCAACATTAAATGAAAAAAAAATTTGCATTATAACAGAATCTCACAAATAACGTTATACTAAAATGTGCACAGACAAATCGTGCTTTATTTGTCGTTATATATTGTTATATATTAGACACGGGAGCTGACATCTCTATATGCAAAGAGATAACGCAAATTTTGAAATAGATGTTGGTAATAAATGTAAAATATCAGGCATAACTAAGAATGAAGTTTATTCTTTAGGAGTCACAAAACTAACATTGTGCTTCGGAGAACACAATGCTAACAATGAATTTCATAGAGTGAATGACGATTTTCCCATCCCTTCTTCTTCTTTGTAAAATACACATGCAAGATAGATTAAAGACGTTTACAATAACAATTCCTATCGACAACACAGATTACGTAGTACATATCGTAACGAGACTACCAAAACAAATATACAAAACCACCTATAACAGAAATGATTTTTCCAATAAACCTCAAAATAACAGAATAATAGTGTAGCTATGGGAGTTCTGGCAATGAGAGTATATTATAAATAAGAGTATGCATGACTATCAGATATATTTTTTCTGCATTTTTTGCTGAGCAGTTCCCAGTTTAGAAGTAAGCGCATCTTGAACCCTGTTTGTCTCTGTCGCTCTCGTATGTGCGCGCTTTAGCGTATGCGCAAGTGTTTTTTTTTTTACAATACTGATTTGTGAATGAATGTGTGTAAGCTGTAGCGCATGTTTAAGTGTTTTTTAGGTCGATACAAATTTGAATGTATGTGTGTAAGCTTATACACTGATTTCAATGTATATGTGTAAGCTGAAATGAAAGAAATTTTGGATTTTTCATTTTTCGTTTGGTTTATGCTTGCTTAGCAGAGACAACCAATGCGTGCTTGTATTTCTGATCTTGCTACCAGGCAATAAGAAAACAAAGCAGGCAATATTCTTTTTGTTTTCTGCTGTCGATATAGACTTTCCCTTTTCCCCGCTAACAAGCATGCGTGTGAATGAATCTGTTGTTGTTATTGTAGTCACCTGTTAGGATTGTTTATATTTGTTGGTATAGTTAGCTAGAAATTTTCGGCGTTTTGAAGTTGTTCTTATTGGAAGCTCTGCAGTTGGCATTTTTGCTTAATAGAATTTTTAAATAGATATTATCAATTTACGAGTTATTCAACACATAAACTGAATGTTTATATGCAATATTTTTATTGCTCTTCATTTCAGTATAGCCAATTTTTAATCAACATAAAAATTATATATATACATATATGTACCTATATTCTCGATATAACACAACTTGAAATTTTAAGCAATGCGAAGTGTATGCGTACTATAGAGTGCTCTATGGCCGGATAGATTATTAAAATTTTTCTTCTTTCTTTGCTAACTTGTAAAAAGCTGATTTTAAGATTTTTAAAAATAAAAATTAGCTGAAATTAATGCAATTAAAACATTTAAAACCCCTTTCTCCTTTATAAAGTAAAAAACAACATTTTTTAAATATTATTTATTCTTATTATATTTTATTGTATACAATTTTTTTTTATATCGATGACCATACGTTGACACCTCGTAACTAACGATTTTTTGAAATTGATATTTTTAATATTTTTATAAAAATTTTAACCAAGCTTTTTCTTCCAAAATGACAAACAGTACACCAAACAAAATCCCGATTTTATTTTTAAAAATTAAAATCCTGATTGATTTTAATTGTTAATTTTCGTTAAGAATTTTGCTCTCCTGTAAAAGTAATGAATTTTTAATTACGAGGTGTCAACGTATGGCTATCGATATGCTATTTTATATATACAGTTGTTATTAATAACTTCAATTCAATTTTTATGTAAAACTTTAAAGTTAACTAAAAGTTAAAAGTGTTGTGAGCACAACATTTTCAATTTGGAAGCAAAACTGAATTTCAATAACATTTATTTAAATGTTTTTCTATAAAATAACTAAACGATTATTGCCTAGGAAGGAAATTTTCAAAATTTATATACAATTGATTTTTGCAATTAAGTAAAAACGGCTAAGTTTGTATAACAATAAAAATATATATACACATTTCGTTGACAACAACTTTCGTAAACTCTTGAAGTTCCAAGAAATAACCACTGATTCATATCATCCTTGGTTAATGATCTGTTCCAGGACCCTGAAGTGGAATTCGTTATGTTAGGTAGGATAAACCAAGATTCCCTTAAAAATCCTTTTGTGTACTTAGGTCACAGCTAGGTAACAATACCGATCCGTCCGTGGGAGAATTTCAGTATCTCTCCGGAAGAATATTGTCCATGAAGATCTTAACAAATCATTTTCGTAGTTGTAATAAGAATTGTGAAGGGGATAATGACTTAATATTGGAATGAAACTGACTGCCTAAACGTTATGAGGAATCTACTATAGAAGAAGTAAAAAAAATGTTCAGCATATAACTCCCTTAAGCCCTTTAATACCTCCCTTAGCATATAACTCCCTTAAGCCTTAAGTTGGTCGATATTTTGTTGGGTACGGCATAAAGGCGAAATTTGCTAACAAAATAAAATGCGAAAGTTGTCAAGAAAATCTTTTAAAGTTGGAGAAGTTTTCTTTTGATTCCGAAAGTTTTATTGACATCAAAAACTATAGTGACAAAATACTTCTCTTAAAAAATCCTTCCGACAAGTTCTTCGAAATTTCCCAACAACATTTTTCAATTTACAAAAGCATTTTCGAAAAAAAGTTGTCATAAACCGAATATAAAAGCGCGTATTATCAAGTCATATGGTTCGATTAAAATGGAAGCTGTTTTGAACACAGGCGTTGTATTCTTAAACATCTAATAACAGTTTTGATCCGAAAAAACTCTAGATGGTGAAGAGAGAAGTTTGTATCAGAAGAAATGAAAAGAAAAATTAGTTCCAATCAAATTGTTATGGCAAAAATGCAAAGATTTAATAATATGTAGGAGGTCTGTAGAAATGTGTAGTTTTTTTTACTGCCAGTCAGTTAGTTTAATTGTATGTCTGCTAGTCTTTAATTAGCCTGAGTGACTTTTCTTGGTTTTGTTCATATGATATTATTGCAACTTTAACGTATGTATGTTAAAGTATGTATGAATGTATACTTTAAAGTATGTTCTTTTACAGTCGACATATAAGTTTAAATATAATAAACTATTTTGGTATAATAAAGTTTTTGCTGTCATGATAATTAGGTCCATTTATCGAAGTTTCAGAACTGTACAACTTTCCACTGAGTTGTCCCAAAAATGCGGAAGCAATGTGTTTTTCAAGCTTTCATTTTATTTTACTATATAGTTAGTAGAGAAGAGCAAATACATTAAACGTTCACTATTATATATATAGCTATTTACATTTATATATAAATACTAGCTTATACCCTAAAAGAGGGCGTAGCTTTAGTGAATCCATGCTTTTATAGCAGGGTGCGGAAAAATTCGTTCTCAATGGATTAAAACACGATCTTTGCGTTCATTTTTTGCTGTGTGTGTGAATTTTTACAAACGAAAAATTCAAAAGCAAGCGGACGTTCGCAATCGAATGATGAACGCTCTACTTGCGTCGTTTTTTTTTATCATTGATAAATTTGTCAGCTTCGTATTTTTTTCAAACGAATTTTTCACACAACAACAAAATGTAACAAACGTTCGTTTGTTATCGTTCATTAAAAATAAGCGTTTGAAGAAAAAATTCAGGAACGTTCGTTTTTACGTGGAATTGTTAAACAAAATTTAAGTTTTTTGTGTTTGTGTATACGCTGAAAAAAATTATGAGGAAACAAAACTACATGTGAACTGGATACGTTGTGTACCTGCTTATGAAAAAAATTTTGTGTTAATGCTTTTAATTAACTTAAGGGGGTCTTCTCAACTTTTTTTTTTCAACTTTTTTTTTTTTGCTCGATAAATTCGAAATACTTTAGAAGATACAGCCTTTTTTGTGAAGCAAGGTCTTCGTCAAAATGAGCTATAAAAAAATTACTTCAAACTTTAAACGCGTCTATCTCGAACCCACGTTTTTCGAACTGGCGGCCATGATATCTCCAGTTCAACTGAACCGATTTTCATGAAACAAAGTGGAATCGACGCAGAATTGTCACCATTCTCGGGTGAACCTCGACCATAATTTTAAAAAATTTTTTACTATTTTTTTTTTTCACTAAACTACAAAAAAAAAAACCCGAAATTGAAATTTTTTTTTGAATGGCCGCCATTTTGTCAAAAAAAATCACAAAATTAAGCTTGAGGTTCACCCGAGAATTACATCTATACTGATTATAACCCCGTTTTTTTTTTTCATTTCAGACGCTCCGGAGACCCGGAATCGTGGCCGCCGTGACGACACCTTTTTTTTTCACCACCAACTTTGAAGTCTCATTACTTTTTGAACAGCCCACGTATCGAGGCAAAAAAATTTTTTTATTTACTTTGAACCTTTTGTAATACAATAAATAAAAAAAGTTTTCAATTATTCTTTGCGTTTTCAAATAAGAATTTTTTTAAAAAGGGTCCAAAAAACGGGTTTTGAATGAGAAGACCGCCTTAAATAAACTTGATGCCCACTCAAATCAAAAAGGATGTTTAGTTAGATTGGTGGTTTATGATGCGATGGTATGATAGGTACTGAACAATGGATTATATTATGGATACGGTACGATCTGAAATAATGGCATGCAGTGGCGCATTTGGTTTCGGGGGCTCCGTAAAAAAATAATTACCTTCAAAATATTTTCTTTTCAATACCTGAGTACCAGGGTGTTTTGTGACGCCGAATGAAATATCGGACCAGTTTCACTTTTTATATGAATTTATAACGAGTTTTGTTATGTGACTGTTTGTAAAACACATTGAAATGCAAACAGAGTAAACTTTCCTTTCTTTCGAACTGGCTGAACGAAATCGTAAATTTTTCGTAACATTTTCGTTTAGACTCGTTACGAAATCGTTACGAAGTCGTGTCAACCGCTTCATACGATATTCTTTACGATTTCGTAACAAAATCGGATTCCGAAATCGGAAAGATTGTGAAATGTTTGTTACGATTTCGTTAAGAATATTTCGTTGCGTTTTACACGTCTTCGTAACGAAGTATCGTAATGGTTTCGTAACGAGTCTTAACGAAAATGTTACGAAAAAGTTACGATTTCGTTCAGACAGTTCGAAAGAAAGTAAATTTTACTCTGTTTGCATTTTAACATGTCGTACAAGCAGTCGCATAACAAAATTTTATATAAATTCGTATAAAAAGTGATCCTGTTTCGATATTTGCGTAACGAAATTGTAATGATTTCTTTAAGACAGCTCAAAATAGTGACCAATTAGTCGGAATTTTGACATAGTCGTCAACTATTGTTTGCTGGGTAGATATGGCATAAAAAATGTCAAGCTAATTTTCTTCAATTTACAAAATTAAATTCGTTCTAGGTATTACTTTCACATATATATTTTACTGGAGATCAGGGACTTTTTGAGCATTGAAACTGATTTTTAATATACCAACTCCTTGGAGATGATTTCCAATACTATGATTATGACTCTTATAAGCAAAATTAATCTGTCACTTGGCAAAAACAATTTTTCAATAATTAAGTGATGTTTTCAAGAAAATTAACATCATTATCACAGTTTATCTAAACAAAAAATACATTTTGAATTAAATAGTCTCATTTGTGTTAAATCTTTATACTTTCTGGACCCTAAGGGGGGGATTTGAACACCTAAAACCCCCCTTGTCTACGGGCCTGCTTCTACTGTAAAAAAGTCTGATATATATCCTTTTTACGGATTTGTGGGCGGTGAAAGTGGTCGTGGAAACATTTATGTATAAAGTGACCGCCACTTGGGCCATAGCGTCTACATACTAAATTTGACTATCAAAACGTTCACATCTCAGGAATTAAAATTATTTCTAACCGATAGCTCTGGCAGCTAGTGCTTATTTAGTTATAATTTTTAAATTGTAATTAATTAATTAAAAATTGTTTCTGAAGAGTGGGCACAGGTATAGTGCTACTATGTCCATTTTTTGCAAAGCTGTCGAGAGTGAGCGCGTGAACTTAATTACCAAATTTTAGAATTTAGCGATGAAAATCGTCTGATTTATAGAAGTTCTATTGATTTGTGAGTGGTACAAGTGGGCGTGGCGAACTTTATATACATACATATATTGACCGCCCCTGAAAGCTCCTGCATATCAAGTGTTACTATCAAAACGTGTACAACTCAGGAATAAGCATGATTTCGAAAAAATGGGCGTATAAATGCTAAGACCACGCCCATTTTTTGAACAGATGCCGACAGTAACTATGAACTAAAATCCAAATCTCAGTCTTCTACGGTAAAAGCCGTCTGATATAAAGCATTTTTACTGATTTGTGGGCGGTAAAAGAGGGCGTGACATCAGCTATATATACATAGTGACTGCTACTTGGACCGATAGCACCTGCATACCAACATTCACTATCAAAAAGTGTACAACTCAGGAATAAGCATGATTTCGTTGAAGTGGGCTTAGATATAGTGCAACCATGCCCCTTTTTTGTTTATTGACCGACATTAACCATATGAACAAAATTATCAAATCTTAGTCTTCTACGGCAAAAGCCGTCTGATATAAAGTATTTTTACGGATTTGTGGGCGGTAAAAGTGGGCGTGATATTTCTATATACATAGTGACTGCCACTTTGATCCATAGCACCTGCATACTAATATTCACTATTAAAACTTGAACATCTGATGAATTAAAATTACTTCTGAAAAGTGGGCGTAGACATAGTGTGGCCACGCCCATTTTTTGTACAGTCACCGACAGTAACTATCTGAACAAAATTACAATATATTAGTTTTATACGATTACAGCAGTATAATATATAGCATTTTTTTTTGGTTTGTGGGCGATAGAGCTAATTTGGGTTGTATGGGAGGTACCACGCCCCCTTGTCTAATCAACACCAAACTTCACAGGAACACTCTCAAGATGTTGTTTCAGTCTCCCTTAAAATTTCATAATGATTGGTTCGGCGGTTTTGGAGTCTATACGCAATATACACACACACCCACATATCCACATACCCACATACATACATCCATTTTTATATATATAGAAGATAGATTGATAGATAGATAGTTCTTATATATTAGCATATATTAATATAAATATATAAAATCTATAATTATTATTTGTATATAATTATAAAATTTGTAATTATATTATTATGAACTATATTCATTATTAACATTATTATAAAAATTACAATATTATATATCTACGATATGCATAACACATATATGTATATATACATATAATATACGTATACATATATCATATATATATATATATATACCTGCATATATATATTGTATACCTGCATACAAAATATATATATATGTATAATATATATATATATATGTATATATAGAGCAATTCCATATGAAAGCGATCACCTTTTGGACGACCCCCCTCCGATTTTAAAATAAATAGTCTCAATCGATTGCCCAGCAAAAAATAATGTACTTACATATTTTTTTGTTTTTTTTATAGTGACTGGTTTAGTGGTGGTGTACACCACTGTCATGTGACAAAATTGAAGAATTCTTCATAAGGGACCTCATTGAAAGTTGTTTTAAAAAAAAACTACTAAAGCGATCGCAACGAGTGATAGCTCGTTGGAAAGGTATTGAATCAGGCTTTAATTGAAAAATTTTCCTAATTTTTCTCAGAAATTTACCTTTTTTCCCATGAAAATTAAATTTTCCCATCAAAATTAAATTTTCCGATTTTCCACAGAAGCTCCTAAATTTTCCGGCAAATTTTATTTTTTTTGGATTCCTCATAATTTTTGCTTTAAGAATCAGCAATAAAAAAATGGGCCCCGACTCCATGTTTGGACAGGAGAAGAGCATTTAAGAGACCACCTTGTTCTCATTGTTTTTATATTTTTTTATAATTGAATTATTTTTAATTATTTAACATTATTTTATTTTATTATTAAAAATACATTTTAAAAATTATTTTACAGTTAAAAATACATTTATGAAGAAAAAATCAATTTTTTTTTTAAGAGCCCCAAGTTGAGTGTGTTGTGAATATGGCCTGCCTGCCTTCACAAGATCGGCCATAAATCCATGGATAATAGCAGCAGTGGCATGTAATGGCACACCAAACCCGACTGAGGCTACAGGTCATAAAATGTTTTGTAAATTTTTTAAATTACCAGGTAATAAATATTTCGCCTAAAATGACACGTGCAGAAACAAGTCATAAATCACGGATTTTCGATAAATATGGCGAAATATTTATTACCTGGTAGTTTAAAAAATTTACAAAACATTTTATGACCTGTGGTCGGCTTATTGGCAGTAACCAATTAAGTCCCTCTTTAAAAAACATTTTATGACCAGTAGTTCACGCAAATTTTCCTATTAAAGAAAAGCAAATATCGCTTATTTTTTTTTACCTATTTTTTACCAAAAAATAAATATAAATACTTCACACACTCTGAGTCAAATTTCAGTTGAATACTAAACGTGAAAGTGTTAAAGTGTTTTTTTTGTAAAGTAAAGAGTGAAGCTGTAAAGACAATTTAAAGTAAAATGAATAAATTTTGCTACAACCCGTTTAACAAGAGTGGACATCGTTCGAAAAAGATAAAAGTATTAAAATTAACTGGTGTTTCGAAGCGATACATGAATGAATTAAATATACAATACGGTGAAGAAGCAGAATTCATTTGCCCCAAGTGTAAAATCGATTTGTCTCAACAAGCAAATGCATTGAAACAAATGCAATCACAATCCGAGAGTGTAATGACAATTGAACAAAATGTTTCATCTGATAGTGAGGCAGACATTCCGATGGTCAATATGTCTTTGAGTCCTTTGAATGAGGCTATTACCACTTTAGGTGAAACGCCTATTAGAAAAAGAAAGTTGCGAAGTGAAAAATACAGGAAAGAAAAAAAAAGGCAAGGTTATGAGTGCAATCGCGACAATATTTGATGAAGGCTCTGATAACGAATGCAGTCAAGCAGATGACGTTGATGACGGCAAACAAATGATTTTTTTCTTTTCCGGAGAAATATCTCATTTTATCTGTGCTGCCTCAATCATGGTCTATACGCAAGATTTCTGAACAGTTTCAAACATCTTTTTACATCGCGAGAAGAAGCAAAGAATTAGTTCGACAGAAGGGCATATTGGCGACTCCCACCAAGAAATTTGGCTCAAGGACCCTCAGCGAAGCAACGGTGAAATTGATTCAAGATTTTTACTGCAATGATGACAACAGCCGCGCCTGCCCAGGTACACGTGACTATGTTATCACACGTGAAGATGGAGAAAAAGTACACAAGCAGCGCAGATTATTATTATGTAATCTATCCGAAGCATACCATCAGTTCAAAGAGAAATACCCAGCAGAAAAAGTGGGATTTTCTAAGTTTGCCATCCTACGACCAAAAGAATGCGTGCTGGCATTAGACAGGCACGGAACGCATTCAGTCTGCGTTTGCATGTTTCATCAAAACATCAAACTAATGTTCTTTCCATGCAAGAAATTGAAAGTATTTCACGGTGAAATTGAAACATATAGGGACCTCCTGTCGAAGTCGTTGTGCGCATACCCCACGGAAAATTGTCATCTGTCCAAATGCGACAATTGTCCGAAGATTGACGAGCTAGAGCAATATTTGGCGGAAAAGTTTGAACAGCTGTTAATTCAGGAGGTGCATTTCAAACAGTGGATAATTAGCAGCGGCAGATGTTCCCTTGAGACCGTGGTAAAGCAGATTCCGGAATTCATCGAGGAATTCGGATTCAAGTTGAATGAACTGAAGGCGCACCATTTCATATCCGAGATGTAATCGAAATTTCTAAAGGAAAGTAAGGAGAAATTACTTTACTTTAAAGTTACTTTAATTTTATAATGATGCCAAGACAATTGAAATTTTTAATAAATATTGTAATTAAGTATAAGCAGCAAAATAAGAAAGATTTTTTCTTCATAAAAGTATTTTTAACTGTAAAATAATTTTTAAAATGTATTTTTAATAATAAAATAAAATAATGTTAATAATAATAAGAAAATAAGCAAAATAAGAAAGATTTTTTCTTCATAAATGTATTTTTAACTGTAAAATAATTTTTAAAATGTATTTTTAATAATAAAATAAAATAATGTTAAATAATTAAAAATAATTCAATTATAAAAAATATAAAAACAATGAGAACAAGGTGGTCTCTTAAATGCTCTTCTCCTGTCCAAACAAGGAGTCGGGGCCCATTTTTTTATTGCTGATTCTTAAAGCAAAAATTATGAGGAATCCAAAAAAAAATAAAATTAACCGGAAAATTTAGGAGCTTCTGTGGAAAATCGGAAAATTTAATTTTCATGGGAAAAAAGGTAAATTTCTGAGAAAAATTAGGAAAATTTTATTTTTCAATTAAAGCCTGATTCAATACCTTTCCAACGAGCTATCACTCGTTGTCAAACAACTTTCAATGAGGTCCCTTATGAAGAATTCTTCAATTTTGTCACATGACAGTGGTGTACACCACCACTAAACCAGTCACTACAAAAAAAAAAAAAATATGTAGGTACATTATTTTTTGCTGGGCAATCGATTGAGACTATTTATTTTAAAATCGGAGAGGGGTCGTCCAAAAATTTGCCAATTTTGATCGTTTTCATATGGAATTGCTCCATAATATTATATTATACTATATTATACATGTAGGTTTTCGTGAGAAAAAATTTGCGTTATATTTTGTTTTTTTTTTCTTATTAACAAATGAATGCATTAAGTTGAGCTGTCGATTGAGCCTCGATTGAGAAGGTATTCTAAGTAAAATAATCAACAAATAAAATAATCAACAAACTTCCGATTTACCTTCATTGGCCTGGATATCAGTTTTATGGATCTGATACAAAACAAGATAAATATTTATCTAGAGGTGATTAAGGCATTAATTTTTTACTTGGATGCTGCTTGTAGACTACACGCTATAGCATACTCGAACAACAAAGATTTGAAAAAAAAAGATGTATTCTTGATAGAGTTTTTACCAAAAAAGTTTTATCAAAGAGATAACTCATGTGATAGATTACAATCATAGATATTGAAGAAAACAAATATGCTTTGATATTTAATTATTCGCTCAAACGAAAGCTATTGTATTGGAAAAGTCATGTTCCTAAAGTCATATAAAAAATGATCAGGACTACAAGAGATACTATATAATTTTTAAAATAATTGGTATTTAATGTTGGGGACAAGAGTACAACAACAGCTTTTACTAAGCAGATAACAAATAACGATCGTTAGTCCATAACGAGAACCCGTAATTATAATAGCAATCTCTTTAAGCGGAATCATAACAACACAGGTTGTAAACAAATATTTTTTTCCTTCAATTGAGTTGTCTACAAAATATATTTGTGGATTTATCGATTTTGAAGCATTTAATTCGATTTCCTAATATATATACCTATATATATATATATATGGTTATAACAATTCATTTCATATAAGTTCTCATACTATTATAGTATAAGAAGATTCATATGAGTTTGAAGATTTTTAGATCAACCAGTACAGGGTAGCTGTTGGGATTTAGTAATAGAAAGTTAAAAGTACATGTGATTACATATAAGGAATCTAAAATTATCTGAATATTAAATCATTTTATCTCTTTGGTTGCTTGCAATTATAAAATTATAAACATTTTTTTCCATAATAAAAAAATATTCCTATAGAACTCCACTCGTTTCTTGTTTATTTCTTGTTATTCTTGAACTCCACTCGTTTCTTTTTTATTTCTTTTTTTTTCTTTTTCTGCTTTATAAGAATAAGAATATTATACATGTGAGAATATATCGTGAGAAAAAATTTGCGTTATATTTTGTTTTTTTTTTTTTCTTATTAACAAATGAATGCATTAAGTTGAGCTGTCGATAAATAAATAATTTTATCATTTCCTCTGATTAGTTTTTTTTTTTTGGTACAGTTTTTATTTTTTAAGTGAAGGAAGACTTAATTTTCTCCTTTCAGCATTTTTCGATTGAGGGAGACTTAGTTTTGTCGTTCCCTCTGATTACGATTTTTTTTTGTTACAACATTTTGTCAAGTGAAAGAAAATAAACAAAACTTGAATTTTTATAGTTTTATAAGAATTGATCCTGACAAAAAAAAATTATAAATTTAATAGTAAGAATTTTTTCTGATAAAATCTATTTTTTCCTTATGTTTGTTAACTAAAATTGATTATAAAAGAACACACCAAATGATTTTATAATATCAGATCGTTTTGATATTTAAACTTGTACGTTTTCACATAATTGTAAAATACATAATTTCAAATACATAATGAATAACAACAACAACAACAATAATCTAGATGAGAGTTATAAGGCCTTTCAGTTGTTTCGCATGGAACAACTGAAACGGCATAATGAGTGTTGGATGGAGGAACATCTAGTTCCTCAGAAGAAAAAAGTAGAACTTGTTACTACTATGTATGCGGCTGACGCGAAAATGTCGACATACTACCATTAAGCTTACTTGTATTTATTTGCAAAAATTAAATAAAAAACTTATTTTAAATCGTATTTGAAGCTGTGGGATACTGATGATGCTTCAAGGGACTCTGGAGCTTCGCCTGAGACGCTAAGCTTTATTGGGTCAGGATATTGCAAATATCTATCTCTGCATAGGCATCAAGAGATAGATGATGCAATAGCCGTAGAAGACGAGGGTCTACGGTTATGGACCATTAGCCCTCTAGAGTTCTTGGAGCGATACCTTGATATTTTATGTGAGAACTGTTGGGATGATAACGTTGCAACAGCACTAACGGAAGCAATTACCATGCTGCAACGTTTTTCCAACCCTGACACTCTACGTCAATGTTGTATAGAGGTCATTAGGATAGAGAGAGACTCATTGACAAAAATTTTGATAATATGACACCTCCCCCACAGTTTTTTTGTTGGGATGGGAGCAGTAATAGTATCAAAATTCAATTACAAAAAATATTTTCCTATATTTTAAGATTTTTATATTATTATTAGTATTATCACCTTAAGGAAAACTTGTAAAAATTGATAAATAAATATTTTAAAATAAAATTTCAGTTATTAATACTTGTTTTGACTAAAAACGATTATGGAACTCTATACTTAACAGCAATAAAAGGAAAAAAAAACTTTATTCATTTAACTTTTATTGGAGTGGCCGGCGTACTTTTCAGATTGTAATCCCATCAAGAATTTGTGGTGAGTTCTTGTACGCCAAGTGTATAAAAATAACAGACAATTTGGTAACGTGGAAGAACAGAAATCAGTTATTCTCGAAGAATGAAGCAAAATTGATTCAAATACATTACAAAAATGAATTGCATGTATGCCAAATCGCATTTACCATATTACTGGACCTTATAGAAATAATTTAACAATTTCTTTTCTTTTAAATTCAATAAAAATAGTTTTTATTCAAAATTTTGAAATAGCGTTGTAAATATGAAACAGCATCAAAAGTGATATTAAGCAATAAATAATGTACCGTTATTAGAAAACACTTCACTTTTGCTCACTATTGTTGTGCATAGATGACCAAATTTGCAAAACATTATCCATTGTTTAAACTGGCCGTTACAAAAATATTTAAAATTTCGTAGTGGCGTTATATATATGAAGCTTACCTTAGAAGTCATTTTGAATGAAATTAAACCAAAAACAGAAAAAGTAACAGAATACACAATCATGACAACACAAAGTTAACACAATGAAAAAATAAACGGACAACGTTTTTTAAGATTAATGACGGAATTGAAATTAGACGACGACACAGAAAACGAATTAAAAGACATATTTAGGAGACATCAACATTTTTCATCTTGAAGGAGAAAATCTAATGACCAACAATTTTTACACTCAAAAATTTAATTTGTCAGACGCAACGCCAGTATACATAAAAAATTATCGACTGCCTCATTCACAACATGATGAAATAAACAAACAAGTAGAGGCTTTAATAGACAATGACATAATTGCACCCTCAGTAAGTCCATACAATGCACCATTGTTACTAGTACCAAAAAAAAGCAATGATGACAAGATAAAATGGCGTTTAGTAGTAGATTTCAGGAAATTAAACGAAAAATTGGTTGACTTCAAATTTCCACTTATAAGATTAGAAGACGTCCTAGACATGCTGGGAAGAGCCAAATATTTCTAAACGTTAGACATGAGCTCTCTATCAGATTCCATTAGACAAAAATTCACGATCACTGACAAAGTTTTCTACACAAGACGGACATTACCATTTTAAACGTCTACCATTCAGCTTAAAAATGTCTTCAAACAGCTTCCAAAGAATGCTTACAATAGCTTTGAACATCACTTAAACATCATAACCAAAATCTCGTAAAAGTATTTGAAGGCATACAGAAATACAATTAAAAACTAAACTAAACCGGAAGTAACATATCTGGGACACCTTATAACAGACAAAGGCATTAAAACAGATCCAGCTAAATACCCAAACCAAAAAAATCAGACGACGCACAAAGATTCGTGGCTTTTTGCAACTATTACAGACGTTTCATACCGGATTTTGCAGCCGTATCAAAATGTTTAAACTCCCTACTCAAAAAAGGAACACCATTCATCTGCTAGGAAGAGTGCGAAAAGCATTCAAGAGCTTGTGAATCCACCAGTACAGCAATATACAAATTTTGAGAAACCATTTATCGTAACCACTGACGCATCTGATTTTGGGTTAGGAGCTGTTCTCTCGCAAGGAGAAATTGGACATGACCTGCCAATATCATATGCTAGCAAGTCATTACAAAAGTATTATATAAACAAGCCGGTCAAAGAGAAAGAACTTCTAGCCATACACTGGAGCATAAAGTTTTTCAAACCTTACCTATATGGAGGTTTGAACTATTTTCACATAAGAACCCTTCGTCCAAAATGACCAGAGATTAGAAAAATTAGATCTATCTTAGATCTATTACGATTTCGAAATTTTCTATAAACAAGGTAAAATTAATACAAACACTGATGCGCTACCTCGCATAAAAGTTGACAGCAGCGTGTTAAAAAAACGAATTCCCCCGGGCAACGAAAAATAAATTTTAGCTGTTATAAGAAGTAAATCAAAGAAAAATGATAACATAAATAGAAGTAGCAACAATGAAAATAATAACGCGAGTAAAAATGGGAAAAATAACGTGAGTGAAAATCTATTAAAAAAGAATGAGCATAAAATTAGAAATAAAGGTACCCACCACAACTTGAGTCAACACATCCAAAGAAGTGCTAAAAAGAGCAACACATCTCAAAATGAGTATGACGAACTCTACATTTAGGAGTGTACATCTTTTTATGTAAGAAAGCTGGGGAAATTAAAATGTATTATTAAAGAAAAGAGTAAACGTTACTATGAATAAAATGAAGAATGAACTGCACATAATATGTAGCGATGACCCTTCGAAACTAGATTCTATGATGGAGAAACTACATTGTTCATTAAAAATATCACATATAAAGGAGCTAGTCCTTTGTGATAAAGACTTTATATTTAAAAATATCGATATTAAAATGCTTATAGAAAAATATAATGCATTAAAAGAAAATTAAACCTTTCCAGTAAAAACACTTATATACAAAACTCCTCTACAAATAAACAGCATGCTCAAACAATACAAACTAATTGAAGAATTTCACAATTAACAATGCAATGCGTGCTGACTTTAATTTATAATCGCACACCCGATTGAAACCAAAGATGCAAAGACCGTCGCTCAACCCTTGTTGAACAATTCATACTCAAGTACGGTTGTTTTAAAACACTTTTGTCTGAACGTGGGACTGAATTCACAAATGAGCTAATGTCAAGTGTATGTAAACTACTTGACACTCGCCAAGTGGTCTCAACCCCTTATCACCATCAAACGATCGGAGCGCTAGAAAGAAATCACAGAGTACTTTATCAGTACATGCTTTCCTTTGCAAAAGATTACGAATGGGATAAGTGGATATCCTATTATACGTTTTGCTTATAAAACGACACCTCATGTCGACACAGACTACTCTCCGTATAAGCTAATTTTTGGGAAACTGCCTTCATTACCAAGCGATGCACTAAAACAAACAACTAAAATTTATTATTTAGACAATTACGTTAATGAGCTAAGAATTAGACTAAGCACTTCGATAAACAAAAGCTAGAAATTTAATAAACAGTAAAAGATAAGAGAAAACTAGATTATGATAAAGATAAGAATATTGAAACATTAGATTTAGGAGATTTACTGCCTCATTTTATATATAGAAAACGCAAACCAACGACAGGCAAAAAAAGAGAAGCAATAGAATTTTGTATATAAAAAAGTATTGCTTCTCGTGTCTTACTTGTCGTTTTCTTGCGTTTTTGATACACAAATTAGGTTTTGTAAGAGTAGAAAATAGAAAAAATTAGAAAGCTCTTATTCAGAATTGTTGAAAGAAAAGATGGAGTTAATCCAGTAATTAAAATAAGCGGCAAATCCAAAGAATTCCACAATTACTTATTAAAAAAAATTTGAGGAAACTATTTAAGGAAATCATTTTCTGATATGTTTAGATTACACAACCATAGAAAAAAAAATGTATTTTTTAAAAAACTTATTTTACTATCGAACACGAAAAAAAGAGGGGAAAAAAAAGGCAACATTTTTTGGTAGAAACGAAAACACCATTAGTTTTCCCGTTTTTGTCCGAGTTTTTCAAAGAATAATTTAAAGCTTTTAAAAACAATGGCCCTTAGTAATAAAGAAATTCTAAGTCGAATCTTTCTTAAACTCGACTTTAGCTTTCAATCGGTAGTAATAATAACAAAAAAGTCACTTCTAAGTTAGAAAACATCTAGTTGTGGCTCGCCTGATTCTAAGTCAATTTTAAATAGACATTTGAAACAATCGTAGTGAATATGGACGATGAAATATTTCGGGATCTAGAAATAATAAATGATGCCAGAAGCACAAGTGCAAGGAAAAACTACAAAAGCCGTTTAAACGCTTTATTCTACAATGATGTAGAATTTAAAAACCACAGGTAGATATACTATATTATATAATAAGCAATTCAATAATTAAGCAATAAAGTAAACTAACAATAGCATAAGCAGACAAAAGAAGAAACTTTATTTTATAGCGGTTTCCATTTATTTTGCTTTGTGTTTAAAAAATAAGCAAATAATAAAATCAGCTGCTAAGCAAACCGAACAAAGGGTACGTTCAGACATAAAATTTGAGATCAGTTCACAATAGAGCACTGAAGTCGACTTTTGTTAGATTTGTTTTATTACTACGAAATCTTAAAAGTAGCTTGGAATCACCTAAGTTTGAGTTTAGAAGTGAGTTCCATTTACTATATAAACAACAGTACATAAAGAGCAAAAGCGTTCATACTTTTACGAACAATATTAATAAGTATTAATTTCAGTCGACTCTATATCAATATTCGGTTAAAATTTCTATTATCCGCCCACCAAACGAAGGTCTCGGTGCAAAGAACTATAAGATTATTTTATACTAGTTAGCCCGTGAGGCGTTAAAACACCAAATTAAAAATATTTAGTGATAGGTAATTTTGATTTCATATGCACTATTTAACGCCCAAATGTTCTAATTTTTACCTTGCCTTTCAATCTCGTGTAACATGATAAAAAAATTTAATACAATTGAAAAAGTCATATACTTTATTATTTGAATGTCGCTCTTTCGAATGGAGTGCATTTGGATTTTTCATAGGAAATTGTTGTCAAAATTCAGCTTTTTTTAAAAAATACACAATAAAAAAATAAAAAAACGAAATGCCTTTTCAGCCCTTGAAAGGACTTTGACCAAGCTTCTTATGATCAATTTTGTTGCACGTGTTGTGAATGTTTGAACACAAATGATCGAGTACTGGACCTTCAAGGTTTATGCCGACTCCGAACGGCTTATGTTCTCAAGAAGACAGTTTTTACTCTCTGAGATTTGAGAAAATTTGAAAACGTTCTGTGTCAGATGGGATACGAACCTGGAATTTGTCGCATACAAGCTATGCACCTTTATCAGTATGCCACAGCTGCCACAAATAAAAAATACACAATATTTAAGAAAAAATAAGACAGACATAGATCTTTCAATTGCTACCCTATTTATAAAAATCGCGTCTATTGTATAGATTTGATAGTCATCACAAAAAATGCGCTTGCATTACAGTAATATAGATAGATAGATACATTTACTCATTTTATACAAACCTTAACATTCCGTATTTATATCAATTTTTTAACAAGTTTTATACATCTTCTAATAGTTTATTTCCATTTTATTTTTTGTCACTAACTGCTTTATTCTGAAAATTCAGTAAAAATAAATTTTTCACCGACTACAAAGAAATACTTAACAAAAAAAAATTGAGAAAAAATTTTGCTAGGGTATCATTTTACTCTCACTATCATGTTAAATGTGTTTTTTTTAATGGAATTTTTCCATAATAATCTACATCAAGAATTTTGTTTGTATCAAGGATTTTGTTTGAATTGAGAAATAACTTGGTAGAAAAATATGCCTAATAGGAAAAAATTACAAATTTATTTTTTCAAACAGATTAGTTCTATAAAAATACAAAAAATTTTAAGACATCCCTAATAAAACAATTTTCAAATGGCTTATTACTAACCATACATTTTCCCCCAATCGATCACTGTTTTCCCCGCCATCAAGTTTTAGTCGAAAAATCCCGAGAAACGGGGAAAATCTCGCCACCTGGCAGCTCTGCTCATTGTGACCGTTAAAGTCAGTAGATACAATAAGTGGTTCTGGGGCAGGAGGCTCAGAGGCTCACGCCGATGACGTCACGCCCGCACCCCAGCACCATCTAGTGGGGGCTTTTTTTTTGCTTAAAAATTTGCAAAGGATACACCTTTTTAGTCTTAGCTAAAATCTATTAAAAATTGGCAAGTTTGGTGTATGTCTTTGCTAAAATCTATTAAAAATCGGCAAGTTTGATGTATGTCTTTGCTTTAAGCCTTTAAGATTAGCAAGTTTGGAGTATGTCTTTGCTTTAAGCTTTTAAATTGGCAAGTTTGGTGTATGTCTTTGCTTTAAACTTTTAAAATTGGCAAGTTTGTGGTATGTCTTTGCTTTAAACTTCTAAATTGGCAAGTTTGATGTATGTCTATACTTTTGAGCGTTGATCATAATTTTATACACTACATTATCGGTAGTGGTAGTCAAGCGAGTTCTTATCAGTGTTTGCATGTTTTGTTTTTTCTTAACCCTCGAATTCGTTATAGCAATGACTCAAATTCAGCTGGTTGACTTTAGCTGATATTATATGACTTGCTTTATAAAAATATATATTAATATGGGTTGAAGCAATTTAGGTACGGCGAAGGTTGAAGGGTTAAAGAAATTTTTGTAAATTTATCATAATGGTGCTAAGTATTAGGTGCGTGTATTAGATTTGCATAAGTAGTTTATGAATTGGATGACAACCATTTGAAACATAGGCGTATATTAGTGGGATACATCTGAGGTACAAGTCTCAACCCCCCGGTCAAGTCGTCCAGCAAAATCTCCGCCTCTGGCTTATATTTTATGTAAATTCAAGAGTCTGCAAAGCTTCGAGATGCAGAAACTTCGGGAACATTTTAGAAGCTGACTTATGTCATTGTATGCCGAAGCGAATGTCGTGAGAGAGAAAGGGAGAGAGGAAGGGAGATAGCAAATAGCGCGATCCTATACAAACAATACTTCAGGATCAACCTAACCTAAGCCAATGCCATAAGTATAGGGGGGGCACTCTTTACCTATATAGATATATAGGCTACTCTATAGGTATAGACTTAAAAATTTATTTAAATTTTTCTTTATTTCTATTATTATTATTATTTATATATATATATATATATATATAAACAAATTGTATAAGTTTATTAATGGAAAAAAGTGATCTTATATTTAATTAATGTTTTCTGATTTCATTTGTTAGAGGTGAATATTCAATTACTTGATCATGAATTACTAAACAGTGGGCTGAGGTTCTATCTGGAATCGGTTTGTTTGCTTCGGTTTCAAATTCAATTCGTACATCAATAGGTCCAACTTTAATTGCTTCATTTTGGTGTGTTACATCAACAACAATAAGTGGTGCAATAGCCTTAAATCCAACGACATCTAGCAATGGTTTAGGTTCACGCATATAATAACTTTGTTGAAATTTTACAAAATGTCACTTTAATTTAAAATGAAATATTTTCAGTGCATGTGTTTATTTAATTACAGTTGATTTTTATAGGTACTATTATATTGTTATGTTAAATGAATTTGAAATTAAATATTTTCATTATGTTCTCAATAAAAAAATTGTCTATTGTCTTCGAACACCTAAAATTTAGTTTTTATTCACTATAATCTACTTTTTTCTAATTTTAATTATTATTTTTAATCATTTTTTTAATCTAATTGAACAATGGCGCAAAGTAACCATACGAACTGAATTACCAAATTTTAGTCTCATACAATCGAAACAATCGGAAATATAGCATTTTTATTAATTTTTGGGTGGTAAAAGGGGGCGTGGTTAAAACTAAGTATGCAATAACCTAATCTATTACGCAAGTAATACACGTTTTAGGTTTTAGCGAAATCCGTTTAGCCGATCAGATTTGTTAAAATGTCAAACAAACAAAAAACAAACAAACATACAAACAAATAAACAAACAGAAAATGATTTTTATTAATATAGACAGATAGATAGATTAATTATTTAGAAAAATTTGTTCTCTCCTTACATGACTTTGAAATCAATAAAAAAATGTATAAAGTTAACTACGAAATAGCCAACATAAACTTAATTTTATTATATAAACATCAAAAATTTAATGTATTTAAAGAACTTCATGCAAAATTGCATTTGTGAAAATATTACAGCAAAATAACAATCAACCACGCTTGCGTTGCTTGTCGAAGCAAAGAATAATAAAATAAAACCGATTATAAACGAAGAGTACAAGCTCTCACGCATACTTACAAAATTTACACGCACGCTGCAGAGATAACTTGTTTTTACGCTGTGACAATTTTGTAAGTGTTTTTCTTCTGTGAAATAATACACACTGTTTTTATTCTGTGCTCGTCATATGTAATAATATAAAATAACACTGTGGAATAAATTCAGGTTAGCAAAAGTTAGGTCGATTCTGAGAGTGAGTGGTGAAAATAGAGGCTAAATTAAAAGACCCGTATCGCGGCGTTTGTTTATGTTAGTTCGAATTTTTTTTTCATCGACCTTCGAACTTTGCAATCAAATGCCAATTTTCAGCATATTCTTTATATGGTTTTTTGGCTATAACTCGTCGACTAATTGATATTTTTTCAATCTGTAAAAGCCAAATTATTGCTAGAGACCTGTGCAACAACTAAAATTTTTTTAAAAAATTGATTTAGAAAATTTTTGTGGTGCTTCTGAAGCAAAATGATGGAAAAATTATTTTTTTTCATGCTTTTTAAAAATATTTTCCACAAAACTAAGTCTTTTATGCTTTCTGTTTGATCTATAATATGCTTCTCAGTTTCTTCAATAAATTTCATTTGAAAAGAAAATGGTATTAGTCGATAATTTGCGTTAAAAATCTCAAAACCATTAAATAATTAGCGATTTAGGTAGAAGTAATTAAAAAGGAAAGTTCCAAGAATTAGGAATTAGTAAAACAACTTTTTTGTTTTCAACCACCAGGTAGCGATTTTTTTTTATTTCGTACAAGCGAACTTATTTCAAAAATAAATATTCAGTTAACACTCGAAACTCAGCCGAAGCTGATGTCTTTTAATTTTCGTTCGGTCGTGATAAAATTCGCTATTAATTTTTTTGGAACTTTTTTCATTTTGTGAGTGATTTAAGTTAAGTGCATTGGTTTCATAAAAATAACAAAGAAAACATTGTATAATATATATTGTATTAAAAATGTCGGAACCAAAATGTAAAATGGAACATTTTTGTAATGTTTGTGGACGTTTCATAGCAAGCGATGAAAAATGTGGCAATGCGAGTGATTTTTTTTTGGAAGCCTATAAACAATATTTCTCGCAAGAATTTATCACTGACGTAAGCTATGCCCCTAAAAAAGTTTGCTTTAATTGCTATTCAACTCTTATGCAATGGAAAAGTGAAAAGAAGAAGGCTATGCCTTTTGGTATACCAATGATGGGGTTAGACAACAGCCCGCATCAAGAAGAAAATTGCTGTGGATGTATCAACTACCATAAATCTTTGAATAGAAGGAAAGCAAAGAATAAAACTTATGTAGCAGTGCCAAGTGCCCAATTACCATTACCGCACTCAGAATTCGTTCCAGTACCAACATACCGAAGTATTGATCTTCAAACAGATATCAGTACTACAACCGCCGTTGCTACATCCATGGATTTCTTCTTAGAATACGACCCTGGTGAAGGTACATCCTATGAAACATCAAAGGACCCAATCCTAGTCACACAAAACCAATTGGATGGAATTGTTGCAAATTTGTGTTTGACTCAGAAAAAATCCGAACTAATGTCTTAATTTTTGAAAGGAAATAATTTGCTGGCGAAAGGTACCAAAGTTACAGCATATCGAAAACGCCAAAAAGAGTTAAAAAGTTCTTCAATGTGAATGATGCAAAAAATTTCGCTTATTGCAACGATATTGAAAAGTTAATGGAGACGATAGGGTTAACCTATAAAAAAGATGATTGTCGTTTTTTCATTGATAGTTCACTAATCAGCTTAAAAGTTGTGCTTTTGCACAAGACAAATAGAATGCCTTCTGTTCCGATTGCGAAACGGTGTTCAAATATAACGAACACCAGTTTCGCATTTGCTGCGACCTCAAAATAGTTTCATTGATTACAGGCTTAATAATCTAAAATATCCGTGTTTTGTGCGATTGGGATTCACGATACGGAGAAGGTATTAAAGGAAGAAACCAGTACAAACAGCATAACTGGAATAGTCGCATTGGACGGAAATGGCCTAAAGACAATAGGCTACACAAAAGTTTTGTTCCTGAAATGAAAATTTTGTTGCCGTTGCTCCACATTAAACTTGGCATTGCTAAAAATTTTTTGAAATGTATCGCAAAAAGACCAGCAGTATTCAACCGCTTAAAACACATTTTCCCAAGACTAAGTAACGCCAAAATTCAGGAAGGGGTTGTTAATGGTCCCGACATACGGAAACTAATGAGTCGTCAAGATTTTGACCAAGTTCTGACAGACAAAGAATTAAATGCATGGCTCGCATTGCAGTCATTAAAGGACTTTTGGGTAAAGAACGCAAAGACAATTACAGGCAATCTGTTGCAAATATGTTGGCAATTTTCGATAAAATTGGGTTTAATATGTCGTACCAAATTCATCTCTTGCATCAGCATCTTGATCAACTCGCTCAACAGTTGCCAACTGAATCTGATGAGCAAGGCGAACGTTATCACCAAACTGCGCTTCCATTTAAAATAAGGTAACTATAGAGTGTGTATATTTTGAATTCCTAGATTTTTCTAATATCTTTGTCAGAGTGCACAACTGAAACATGTTAACTATTGAAAACTATTTTCATTTCAGGTACAGAGGAAAGAAATCTCCAGATGCAATACTCGCTGAAATTTGTTGGTGATATAAAAAAACCCTTTGAAGAAGAGGAAGACGAGGTGAAAGAGGAAGAAGGTGAAGACAAAGATGCAATTCCAGAATATCTGTTGGACGAAATTATCCACCTTTCTGATGATGATGACGATGACCAAGATATTAGAGAGAGCAGTGATGTTGATCCACAGCCGCCTGCTAAACGGCAACTGGCCAAATCATTTAATTTTTCATCAATTTATTTAATTTTTTTACTTACAACTTTTCATAACTAACATTTCAAAAATATTTTTTTTCCATATTTTTATATTTTCTTTTTCACTGTTTCTTCAAAACCAACACTGAACAAAATTGGTACATAAAAAATGAGAAGTAAATTAATATTAAGCTGGAAAACACAAGCTGGAAAAGACGTAGTTTTGTGGAAAATATTTTCAAAAAGCATGAAAAAAAATGTATCCAACATTTTGCTTCATAAGCACCACAAAAATTTTCTAAATCGATTTTTTAAAAAATTTTAATTGTTGCACAGGTCTCTAGCAATAATTTGGCTTTTACAGATTGAAAAAATATCAATTAGTCGACGATTTATAGCCAAAAAACCGTATAAAGAATATGCTGAAAATCGGCATTTGACTACAAAGTTCGAAGTTAGCCTCTATTTTCACCCCTTACTCTCAGAATCGACCTAACTTTTGCTTACCTGAAATTGTTCTACAGTGTAATTCAATAATTCAAAAATTTTTCATGAAAATGTACTGACACTGTAAATATATTCACACAGCTATGTATAATGCTTTCGAAGTCCTCCACTCTCTAAAAATTATTTCCAGAAATAATTTTTCGCTTGGGGTGTAGTGGTATCACGAGACCGCAACACACTAGCTAAATTTATGTAGCGACAAAGATTGTTTTTCTTTATCAACAACGTTTTTTGAATGGCATTTCGCATGACTAGCATTTCGTCATAAACAAATGTAAATAATGCGCTCACGGGTCAGCTAAACCAATTAGCTGCACAAGTGCAAGCGCAGCATAAAATTTCCAAAGCCAATCAATGAGTCAAAGAGAAAACGAAAGAAAAAAAAATTTGAAAGAAACTTGAACCTTAATTCATGAAACGATAGTGAAAACGAAATAGTGGGGAGTAATTAAAGAGACAGAGTAAGAATTGTAACACATATTAATACTGGTATTTTGGATATAAATATCAGAAGTTTTGAGAAATAAAAAAAAAAAATAAGTTTTAACTTTAAACTAGCAAGTTTGATTTTTCTATGTTTTAAATCTTTTCAAGGACGGCATTTTGGCCATCGACTTAGCAAGCCTTATCTTTTGCAATTATTAATTATCCAGATGTTAGGAGCAGAATATACATTACACAAAAATCATCATCATACCCTTACATCAGGATTAAAACAATCTGAACAGAATGATTCTTTAAAAAGATTGGCAAATAGGCCACAAATTATGGCGGGATCATCAGTAAATCCATCAAGAATTCTGAAAAAAGAAGGGAATCGGATTTTTGCTTTTGTATTTATGAATCCCCAAAATTTCCTTGAATCAGACTACATTTTCAGCTTAACATCATTTAAGTATTCGTTTTCAAATTCCAGAAACATACACTTCTGCAATTCTGCGAAGAGTTTTTAATTCATACAATTCTGCGAAGAGTTTTTAAACCTTTTGTGTCCCAGGGACACACAGAATTTTTCGCAAATTTTAGGCTATATGGTACAGACTGAGAAAACACAGTAAAAAGCTCGATAAAAAAAATTAATGGGATCATCAAGACTATTTTCATTAGAGTATTCTAAAATAACATTAAGCTTACAATGAATTAAATGATTCAACTTAAAAAAGTCAGCTATTTTAAAATTGAATTCATAAACAATTGTGAATTGTATTAGAATTTACTATATTGCTCTGTCGGATTTGTACCAAATACTCAATGGTGAATGGTAGTCTTCAACAGTAGTCAGAGCATGAAAGGCCCTCTGAACAGTGACATTGTTACTGTGTGTAGTTAAGACCAAGTCAAGAAGTCTCTCAGGACTACTCTAAATACAACTAACTTGTTGTAAGTCAGAACATATATTGTCAACAAATATATGTTCTTGGTGTGTCTTCGAATTAGATGCACAAAAAATGTATTATCATCCTCTAAAGAATGCCATTTTAAGTCAGGCAGATTGAAATCGATTGAATCGTCGTAGACTAATAAATTACGCTATGCAATAAGCAAGACTTGCATAGACCTCTGTACTACTCTTTGGAGGAATATACGCATTAATAACATATACATTAGAATATAAAAAGTTTAATGCATATAAGTTCGATATAATCTATGCAGGGAATATCAATAAAGGAACTTACAAATGAGTTCCTTACAGCTAATAGGACTCCATCACCGACAGCAAAACTTGAAAGCTATATCAAACAATTCTAATTCAGTAATGTTTCCATTCAGCCATATCTTAGTTAAAGCGATAATATCCTCAGATAAGTTCTGAACAGACAAAAATATGTCTCGCGTCTTAGAACGTAACACCCTCACATTTTCATAGTTAAGGGGCTTAAACTCAGAATCGAGAATATTATCGTCCCACAAATTAGAGTTTAGAACCGTTTCAAACTCTTCAGCTGCAACTGTGAGAATAAAGGAGGTGTGGGAAGGTTTATTACATATTTTCTTGCATATAGAGAATGCATTTTGGCTTAAGAAATTATTATGTTTGACAAAAGTCAGTATATTTTCAATCGTGGATTTTTAATTATTAGGAGCAGTTGATCCCAATGTTTCACAATTATGCATGGTAGGAATAGTAGATAGTGGTGAAGAACTAACTCTACTATTTACTTTTAAAGGCATGTCTAAGGGCTGATCAGAAATCGAGGTGGTTTGAGTCCTCTTGCAGTTCTTAGTATTTTTATTCCCATTTTTCCTCTTCTTTTTTAAGCTGTTATGTTCTTTTTTATATAGATTAAGAGTTTCATTCCCGGAAGAAACAGTCTGAGACATAAAACACGTGATATTTTCCGGTATTGAATTTTCAGCATTAATGCTGGTACTGGGTGCTGCACTAACTTCGCTGAAAAATGTAACAATTTCCCTAAAATTGTTAACAAGTTGAGACTATCCCCAAAAAGCTTGAAACAGCCCTGCACAAAGCATAATATTAGCGAAGACCTGACCGTACTGACAATAAATCGTCAAGGTACGGACTATATAACACATATATATAACACATAACTTAAAACTTATGAAAGGAGGTCGTAATTAATTTACAAATACCTTCTATGGCAGAGCCCGGCCGTTGAAAACATGATTATTTGTGTGTGTTTACACACAATAAATTAAAAATCTAAGTTTTCAAAATAAATCTTCATGTCGTCATAGTTTAATATCAGCTAACTGCTGAAGTTAAGATCGACTGTGAAATAGAAGAGCAACAAAAACTAGTACAACAAAATCTTTGAGTAGTTAGAAAACTTTCATCTATCTTCGAATAAAATAACTTACTTTCCCTGAAAGTATGCTTCACAAATTAGAAGAACTTTAAGCTGCTTTCATATCATTTGTATTCTCGTACCGCAATTCAGGGTAATTTACTAATTGCATTCGTGAAACAAGTAGAAAATTAAGAGCTTAGTGGATCACAGCAAGAATCACGAAAAAAGGCTACTGATGAGTTGATGTAGCGGCCACCGAAACAGCTGTCTAGTCTGCTATGTGATTGATACTCTATATAGGGTATTGTTGTTGTTAGTTGTTTTTCCTTTAGTTATTTTCTTCGGAAAGTAACATTGACCTTGAGCTCGATAAAATATAACCTTTAATAATTGAAAAATTATTGGAGTTATATAAACACATAACTTTGAACTTATGAAAGTAATTAATCTACAAATCGTAATTAATTTACAAATAAAGTTTTTTCTTAAAAATTAAAGTTATTCATAACGAATATTTTTATTGGTTCAAATTTCCCAACATTTTTCTGCTGTGAAATATAGAATAACAATTATTTTCGATCCCTGACTGAAACAGTAAACACGTCCCCTGCACTATAAATATATCAACAAATAATGCAGAAAGAGCAACCCAAAAGGGAGAAAAACTACAAGCCAGCAAGCACTCAATCACTTAAAATATATATCTTATAAAAACGAAATGGTCATTTCAGTCCTTGAAAGGACTTGGACCGAGCTTCTTATGAGCAATTGTGTTGTGCGTGTTGTGAAATATTTTAACACAAATTATCGAGAACTGAACCTAGAAGTTTTATGCCGACTCCGAACGGCTTATGTTCTCAAGAAAGTTTTCATGGCATTTTTTAATCTCTGAGGTTTGCCATTGTCTGCAGAGAGGTGACGGCCGAAGAAAAACTTAAGTGGGAATTGAAGCAGTGTTCTCTGGTGTATGAGCCACGCACTCTACCAACTGCGCCGCGGCCGCAACATATAACTAGTTGTTAAATTAAAACAATAAAAGTGTTTAAACAACAGAAAATAATGACAAACACTTACAGATTATATTTTTACCACATAATTAAATCTGTTGAAACACAAGTGACAATATAAACGCACTTCAAACTAACAACTAGGCACAATTACATTAATAAACACACGATGTAACTATAGCAACAACCGACAGTGGTTAATAAACAATATCAACTTATGAGTTCATCAGAAGTCACTAGCTCAATGTTTTGCATTTCTTCTTAATTTTCTGGGCATATTTCTGGCGTGCTTAAACGCATTAGGTTTCTTCAGCATGAACTTGTACGTAGAACCTAAAGGTTGTTAGTCCGCATCGCCAGGGATTTGATTGAAAAACCAGGATTTGCTCTTTTTAATAGCTTTTTAAGAAGAGTTCTAGCGGCCTTGAAACTCAATATGTACGCCTTGCTCTGATACTGCGCCTTCGAAGACTGTATATGTCGTCAGTCCACTGTAAACTGGAACGCGGTGATTGTTTCCACTACCTCTTCTAAACATTGCGGCATCGCATGCATATTGTATATGTGTCATCACCTGTAAAGATTTTTCTGTGGCAAAGCCAGATGCGGACTTGTCTGATAGCATGACCTCTAGGACGTTTGGTTCTAGCGTGCTCTCTTTATAGATCTTGTGCTTTGCTTGCGATTGTCTTCGAACGGTATTTTCAGTGCTGAAGATAACTGCATGGTAGTCGCTACCTGATTTCAATAGTAGCCTGCTACTTGCAAAGGTCAGGTCGACAATGGATCCCGTTCCTGCCCTTTCGAAGGTGTTTTGCCTTCGCGTGTTTAGTGTGGCGATGTCTAGGATCGCAAACGCTTCTAGAAGAGCATGTACTCGTGTTAGTTCTTGGACATCCCCAGTCAGTTGCCCATGCATTGCGGCTTTGCCGATTCTATCTTTCGCACATACGCTGGTGTGTCTAGCTCGATGCGGTTCGCTTAGAAGAGCAACGCCTACCGTGAGCTCTCGATTCGTTTGTGCGAGAAGGTCTTGTGCAGCCTCACAATGGTTTAAGTTGAGCTGTAGCAATTTCATGTTCGCCTCAACTTTTGGATCGCCTCGTGGTATCAAGGGAATTTTCGGATTCCACTTACGTGTTTTATATTCATCACCTTATTTCGCAGTCACAAGATACATTTTGACTCATTCGTGGATGTTTTTTTCTTGGTGATCACGTTCTTCACATTTATAGAAGCTCTTAGTGCAGTCTTCATGATAGCTACAGTTACTTGCTATTTGTCCGAATTCAAGGCATTTGAAGCACTTTTTATAACTTTTGTTTCACGAATGCGGCAGATGACCTACCCAATCCGTATTTTGCCCAGGGTTGTTGGCTTCAGCGCAATTTGAGCTGGTTCCTATATGTTTAGCCCATTCAGTTGGCTGTTCAGTGCCTCGAGCACCCCCACTTTTGTGGTGACTTCACCCATGTCTTTTATTTCGACATTTTCCATGTGCGTCAGTGAACGAACTTCTTCTTTCTCGTCTTTTTCTACCGCAGCGTGATACTTTGCAGTCTGTGGATTATGACGAATGCATTGACTCTCGTTAACAGCTGTCTTATGGGCTGTTTTCGTAGTACTCCAAGATACTTTATTATAGGATCAATGTTATCGTATGTTAGCCAACCTGGATTTGGATCTTTTGTTTCTGCTTACGCTTTACGTTTTGGTTTTGCTGTAAGCATGTAGTGAACCCAACGTAGAACGTTTGTAGCGTTGTGTGTTTCGATATGACATACAAATTGAGGTACGCAAGTAGTAGTCATATGTGTACTACAATTTAATAATTATTTTTTTTAAATTTTAGATAAAATTGCTCTACTTACTGTTACTTTTCTTGTTACATTTAAAATATATAAGGCTTATACTTTTACGGCACAAACAAAAACTTATTACTTAAATATAAATGATTAAAAAACTGACCTAAAGCCCGCTTATTTATTTAATTACTACAACAAAAGGTCATAAAAATACACATTAATCTTTAACACGGAGGGCACGCCGTTCACAAGCACAAACATGAAGCTTTACAAACAACTAAAAGAAAAATACACCAATTACATCCAAACAATTATTAACAAGCACAATAAGATAAGAAAGAAAAAAGCAAAAGTTACAGCGTCTATAAAATTCCTGCTAAAATGTAGAAAATTTGGCGTCGTACCTAATTTTATGCACAATATGACGAAAAATATTAAAAACATTTTCAAAATAAATTCAAAAATCCCGCCAAAAATCAACAAAGTTGTAACTAAAATTATACGGACATTCGAAACAAAAACACCAATTATTAAAAAGTAATGAGACAGAGATGACAAACACAAAGACAACAATCATGAAACACATAACCACAAACGAAGCAGAGTTATTTTTCAGCAGTGAAGATTCTCTTTATAAGAAAGAGTTAACCAAAATTGAACAAACACAACGAAGCAAACTTAACAAAATCATGGAAAAACAAAGACAAAATAACAACATCGACAACAAGGCTGAGTTTTTCATCAACAAAAGCAACAAAGAAATACCAGACGAAATACAGTGGCTACTAGCACATGGACCTAAATATGCTCTACCGACAACACAAAACTTTTCCAATGTTCAATTGCATCTCAGAAGGCGAAGATTTTATACAGACGATAGTGGAAAAAGAAGATCAAGAAGCAGCAAGAGTAAGGCTAACTACGCTTATAAAAAAACATAGAAAACACATACAATTAGACGAAAGAGAAAAATTTCTCATACGCACAGTGGACAAAACAAAACTATTTTTAAAGCAAAATGAAGACATTTTAATTTTAAGTTCTGACAGGGGAAATAATACAGTGGCAATAAATAAATCGGACTATGATAGAAAAATGAGAATATTATTAAGAGACATCACAACTTACCAGGAAAAAAAGACGGATCCCACTTCAACTTTACAAAAGAAGAGCAATGACATACTGGAGACATTGCTCAAAAAGGAAATTATAACTAAACAAGAAAAATTAAAGATGACGACAAAAGTTCAACAGCACCGAGGATATATGGACTACCAAAAATACACAAAGAAGACATGCCACTGAGACCAATATGTTCGTCCGTTGATTCACCATCATACAATTTATGTCAATATGTAGTTAAGATTTTGAAAAATGTTACTTATATGGGATTCTATGTATAATGTAAAGGACGCGATGGACTTTAAAAATAGACTAAAGGAACACTGTATACATAACGATGAGACGCTAGTATCATTTGACGTGGTTTCCTTATTTCCCAGTATACCGGTTGACTTAGCACTTAACATTATAAACAAAAAATGGGCAATAATCGAACATTATACAAAAATTTTAAATATGACGGAAGAACCTTCTTACAGCTAAAAGGAATGCCAATGGGGTCGCCTGCATCACCTATAGTCGCTGACATAATAGTAGAAGAATTATTTGACAAATCTTTAGAAGAACTTGACGCTAAACCAAGAATAATGACCAAATATGTAGACGACTAAAATTTACAATGGAAAAAGAAGAGAATGGAAAACTACCATATTTAGACGCCCTTGTGATTAGAAAAGACAACTATCAAAATTGACTGGTACCAAAAACCTACGGCTACTGGACGATTAATTCATTTTTATTCGAGACACCCAAAAAATATTATAATTAATAACGCGAAAAATTTTATCAGACGAATACTTAGTATCAGTGACAAAGAATTTCACACGGACAATGAATGAAAAATATTGACAGTACTTACAAAAAATGACTTTCCGATTTGGACGTCAAAAAGACTTAACGGAATGTAAAGGAAAAACAAATGGGGCTGTAAAAATTGACGACACATTGAAGAGATACAAATCAATGACATACTGACCGGGTTATTCTGAAAAATTTTAAAAATCCGACATGTACAATAAAGACGAATACAGATTTGCGTTCAAGACTAATAATACATTAGGACAACTGTTCAGCAAAACAAAATGCCAAATTGACAAAAATGACAAATCGAATTTGATATATCAAATTTCGTGCGCAGGTGACGAATCCGACGTATGCAATAAAGTATATGTTGGAACAACTATGACAACATTACGTACCAGAATAGCAGGGCACAAATCTGACCAAAAACCTCATGACAAGCCCATAGAACAAAGAACTGCACTTGCAGCCCACTGTACAAGAACTGGACATTTTCCCAACTTTAACAATATAAAAATATTACAACAAGAAAAGAACTACGCGCGTAGATTCACACTTGAGATGCTGCACATAATTGACACACCTACACACAAAAGACTCAACTACAAGACAGGCACTGATAACTGCGCTCATATTTACAGACATCTGATCAAAACAAAAAAGACTCAATAACAGATCTAAAAACAGCAAAGCACAAAACAAAAATTAAAATCAAAACATTGGACAACTGCAAGGCAAAGAAACAACTTGTGCAATATTTATAATATATATTTATATTATATAAATTATATCTATAATATATTTTTTTAAATGTGTGTGTTTAATGTTGTGCTTATAGTTTTGTTTGTTGTGTTTTTTCAAAAAAATCAGTGTTAGTTTAGCAGTTTAATTTTATTATAATCTGTAAGTAATTCTTATAAAATATTATTGTGAAAAATTGTTGTTTATATGTATTTTAAATTTTAGTCCTTGATAAAGAACTCCGACGGAGTTCGAAATATTGGAAAAAATAAATAATTAAAAAACTGACCTAAAGCACGCTTATTTATTTAATTAAGTATAAAATTTCACAGAAAAATTAAAATTATCGTCAAGTCGTTAAAAAATATTGCACTATTGAAGCTTAAATTGCTACTGTGTAAATGTAATTGATGTTGTCTTTGTTTTCTTTTGTGTTCATTGTTGTCCTTAGTTTTTGTTGTATTTTTAAGTTTTCTAGTGTGTACGTGGCGCAGTGGGGAGAGTGCGTGGCCCATGCGCCAAAGAACCCTGGTTCACTTCCTACTTGACGCAGCAAGCTTTTTGAATTGAATTAATTTTTTTGTTTGGCCGTCACCTCTTTGAAGACAATGACAAACCCCAGAGAGTATAAACTGCCATGAAAAGGTTCATGAGAACATAAGCAATTCGGAGTCGACATAAAACTTTTCTGAACACACAATACAATGATCACTAGAAGCTCGGTCAAAGTCCTTTTAAGGGCTGAAATGGACATTTCGTTTTTTTTAGTGTGTACCTTTGTTCGTTTTTTTCTCTTTGTCCAATATTTAAATGTTGTTAAAATCAGCTGTGTGGCCCGTTTCCAATATGTGCTGCGCAAGCCCTGTTGATGCTTTTCTTTTTTGATGTCCGCTTTATGTTCTCCCATTCTTATTCCAAGTGTTCTCTCTGTAGTTCCTATGTATACCAATTCGCAATTGTCATCATTTTTCCCTTAGCAGCTGTTCTCGTATACAACGTGGTTTTTTCTAATTTGCTTACTTTGTCTTTAGGGTTGGTGAATAATTTTTGAAGTGTTTGGTTTGATTTTTATGCGAATATTGCATTTTCCCTATTTTTATTGTTGTATGTAGTTGTGTGCTTTCTGCTAGTTTGTGTATGTAAGCAATGTTGAAAAATTGTTTGGAATTGTCAGATTGATCATTTGGATGTTGTCCGTTTTTATTCCTTAATCCATATATTTTGATAAGTAAATTTTTAGCGTAGTAGTTTGGGAAGCTATTTTGGATCTAACTTTCAAAATGATGTTCTTTTGGAATTTTGTGTCGCTTATTTCTAAAACCTTGTTAATAAGGTTAATTGCTGCATTTTTTTGTTTTAATGGCTGCGTGGAATGCAAATGTATGTAATGTATATAATGTACGATGTTAGCTTATTATACCAATTCATGATGATCTTGTTGTCAATTCTGTGTAGCTCTGTGGCCAGGTATGGTAACTTTTTATTGTCTTCTTTTCTATTGTAAATTTTAATTTTTCGTGGTATGTATTTAATTTTCTAATATTATATCTTTGTCTGTTTCTTTAAAAACTGCGAAAATGTCAACTGTAAAAATGTTCTTACATTTAAAAATTTTAAGGAGTCTTAAGAATTTTTTAATAACGCAATCTTTTTTTACTGTTAAATTGGAAAAGAAAAAGTAATCTTTGAGCTAAAATAAAAGAAAAATATATCCTATCAGCGGAGTATTTTAGATCAATATATGATCATTTTCCAACCATCGTTTTTTCCCGAACTAAAATATTTTCACTATATCTTTTCGCAGATGAAAACGTTTTGGAATTAGTGAGTATTATCGGATTCCAAATTGATTACAGAAATTAATCGTTTCACAGAATTTTATTAAAATTGATTCCGACAAATCAATTTTTCTTATTTTATGTGTATTCAATAAACTTATATTTCTTCAATATTTTTCAGATCATGTATGGCAAGTGGTAGTTCAGCGAAAAGGATTGGCTGAAGACAAAGGCTTAGTTGGAAGTTATCATGTTTGCTTAACATCACAATATTTGACTTTTATCAAAATCGGGTCACAAAAGCATAAAAACCATCGAACAGAAAGCATTGATATTTTGCTAACAACAATTAGAAGGTAATCATATTCTTTATACTTAAAATGAATGTGAGAAATTAATTGATTGACAAATAGATTGATTTAAAAACTGAAACAAATTCTTGTTTAAATGTTTTAAACTTTTTTAAGCTGAAATTTCTAAATATAAAGAACTAACTTAAATTTGTAAATAATGTAAAAATTACTTAACAGACCGACAAAACATTTCTTTGTTTATATCTGAAAAACAAAGAATAGCAATCCTCTAGTTTTCTTAGTAGCTTCATGGTTAAAGCTTAATATGCTGTAGGAATGAAAATTGGGCATATAATTCTACATGCAAAATTTTGATGTAGTCAAAATTTTGTGTGTGGAGAAAAAGCACTAGCTGTTATGGTCAACAGATTCATATTTTTATTGCTGCAATTTTATATCCTATAAAAGGAAAGACTACAAATTAATAATAACAAATTTAACACCAACACATACTAACTGCTTTTTTTTATTGCTGAATGTCAAATTTTCGCGGCGATGTAGGGGCATATAATTACCAGTGAAATTTTGACATTTTAACTCTCCATACATGGTTGTGAACTTGGCTGCACTGCTGCATGTTTGCTGTCAAAAAACTCGATGTTGTTATGGTAATTTTGTTTTTAAGCTTAGTATATTGTAAAGTATGCGGTACGCGACTGAGTGCAACTTTTTACGGAGGTGAAAGGTGATGCCGAGTTGAGCAAAAAATCGTCTGGAGGGGGGCCTATTTTCACATTCCTAGGAGCTACAGAGTTAATTAATATTTTACGACTTTGATTCATATTATTGTTTCTAGCAGAAAAACTAACTTATAGAAAACTTATTTTGCGAGCTCATTGCAAATGCAATAAAATCACCTCTCTAATGGTATATCAAAAAGCTCCACTGATTTAACCGTTACCGAGCTGTGCTCGTGTGAAGATGAAATAAATCGGTTGAAACTACTAAATTTCAACTTTGAGTGCAAATTTCTTAGAATTTCGTGTAATAAAAGAAATTTTTTCTTAGGATGAATTTTGTTATTTATTCAATTTTATTTTCAATAACACCAACAACATAAACATATCTCCAAAAATAAAAAGTTGGCTGTACTAAAAAAACTATACTTATTAGAAAACAATGATGTTATTAACTTTAATTGTTGCTCAGATTTAATTTTGTTGCTCAGAGAATAAGTAATCTTTTAACTATCTCTGTCTTGTATCAAATGACATAGGCTTTTTCCACATGGAAAAACTGAAAAGTAATCCAACTGCAATATAATTGCTTTTCCACTGCAATCCAAACATTATTGCAACCTATGCTTTCAGGAGAGCAATTCACGCACAACGCAACATTGATCTCTAATTGATATTGAAGCATTTTAAACAAAAAAAAAATACAAATTAAACAAAATGAGTTCTAGTAATTCAAGTAAAGATGAAATTTCCCATTTCTATACGCAATGAATAGAACGTCAAAAATTAATTTGGGTTCATCCGTATATAAGAAATAATACAAACTGCGCCAACACAAGTACCACACAATTGTTTTAAATTATCAAGAAAAACACACGTCGCTGATAGAAATTACAGCAAACTGTGTTGCATAAAATTTATCGCAAACGTGCTGCCAACTATGATAGGTTTGAAAAATTTGCTTGATCTGAAGGTTTCGGTATACTTACATGTGCTAGCAACATTTGTTGATGTTGCGTTGTTTTTCAATTGCTCCGTGTGGAAGAGGCCATTCGCAACTTGCTCTCATCGATTATTGTAGTCAGTCTATTATTGTCCCAGAGGTAGGGAGGGGGCGGTGGCCTAAGATAGCAAAAAAAAAAAACAGAATGAAAAAAATTCAAAAAAATTACATACAGCGGTGATTTCACGTGAAATTGGACGCTTTTCGAAACTCACATATTTGTAAATATTTGGTAATTTGCACTTCGATAATACTTTGCATATATATTTAAAAATTTGCATATATTTTTTGTAATTTTTTTTGGAACTTATACGTAGTGGAAAATTCAAAAAACAATCAAATTTTCTCATTCAGACATGTAGTAAAACAACGATAAATTCAAAACCGTTAGTCCTATAAAAAAATGTTTAGGTTATATTTTAAAGATTGATCTCCTTTGTGGTGTACAATTTTACGAGCGCTTTAATGAAAACAAAGTATATTTCATTCCTATTTTTCATGGTCAGCATTACTAGTTTTGGGTGTTTTAAAAACATTGTTGCATTGAGGCATTCATTTCACTGTGCGTCAGTTTGAGGGTCATTTGAAATAACTGTAAAAACTTTTTTCAAGGTCACAGCTTATACAATGAGACTGTTGTTCGATTCCTTTATCTCCTAAGCTACGTAAAATTTTGATTTAAGACCTTCAGTAAAATGGTTGCAAATTTAATTTCCTTTCAAATTAAGGAACATTATTTCCTCCTAATATTTGCACAGGGGGTCAAACACCTCCTTAAATTAAAAAAGTAGTATATCTCAGAAACTCTGGACGATATTATTTTCAAAACTTATATAAACAAAATTTTCATCATCTTGTCTATAACTTCGCAGAACATCATTTTATACAAAATAACCTGCTCTTCTCCTTAAATATTTCCCAAAAACAAAAATATTCAGAAATCGGCAATGAAATTTTAATTTTAGAAGCAATAGTTTATATATTATTCATCTAATACTAAGTCAAAAATACATACTTTCAAAATACATAATGTTCGTAAGTTTTTATTTGGAAACTAAGTTAAAATTCAAAGTAGTAAAAAAATGTAAATATTATATCGCTACATTAATATAGAAAGGCCCTAACTCAATTTTTTTTACATTATTGGAGAAGAAAAAAACTTCATAAAAAACAAAGTTCTGCAATTTCTACAGTAAAAAGAATTGTAACATCGCTACATCACTTATAGTTTTTAATAAAAAAATTTGTTTACAAAAAATTCGAAACTACAGAACTTAATTTTTTATTAAGTTTTCTCCTTCTCCTATTGACTTAGGGCCTTGCCTTTTGAGATAGGGCCTTTCTATATTAAGGTAGCGATATAAATATACATTAAGTAATAAAATTCAATTATAAGTTCAAAAACATAAAAAAATGTATTATTAGATTATAGCATCGTTCTTTTGAGGGTTCTCTCATTATCAGCGCTGAATACTTTTGCTGGTATCACCAGCAAATGTCTGCAACCAACTCATGCTCATGGAAATTTGTTAAATCCTTTTCCTGTTCTCGACAAACTCGTGATAAAAAAAGGAATTTTGAGAGACATTGATATTTATAATATTTTAAAAGATGCAAGCATGTTTGTTCACCAGTTCTGTGCAATTTTCCGAGCGGTAGCTTCCGAGAAAGTTTTTATTGACCAGTTTGATTCCAAGCAGTCAGAAAGTCTTAATTTAAAATTCCATCAAAAGTTGTGGTTTTCATTAGCTTGAGAATATCAGGTCTAAATCAATAAGGAAATTTCAATTCACGAGGTATTCCTGGTTGACAAAAATGTTTGTTCGATTTTTTTGCATATTTTTATAGCTTGGATATTTGAAAATATCGTTCTAAAAGGGTTTTTTGAAATTCGAAATACTTAAGGAGATATGGCCTTTTTTGTGCAGCAATGTTTTCGCCAAAATGCGATTTGCTTAATTTGGCTACTTTTTGAATGCAACGGTTTGAATCAACCACCGAATTTCGTTCAACCCGTTCTTTAGTAGGTAATAACTTGTTTGTATACGCATTTTAAAAATATATGAATACATACATACATAGAGCATAGGTATTCGAATGTTGGCAGCGTTTAGTTCACTTTAAATTGAGTTATTAACCGGACGCGCGCGCGCATACAGTTTTGATAAAATTTTTGTTTGTGCTAAAGGTAATGGATAAAAGAAACACTGGTAGCAATCGAAAAACTCGTCTCTTGAAACGTCAGTTTCGTGGTAACCAACACGAAAGAGATAAGGACACACACTACTGAGATTGCTAATTATATTGCAACTGTCATATTTAACGAAGGTGTTTTGCCAATACTTCAAATAATGAACCTAATGGGCATCCCGATTGGCAACGTCACATATGATTTCGCCATGTCTTGGAACGAAGAACGTTTGAAAAGGTCCGAAGCCAGAGCTCTGGCCGCAAAAGAAGGTAGAACTGCCCAAAGTTTTTTTCAGAGGAAGGAGTTCCTTATGGGGCTGGCATTGCAGATTGATATATGTAAGTATTTCACAAAAAAAAATTTTTTATTGCCTAAAATTATCTTTGAGTTTTTTAAAATCACGTTTTTGAACTTCGAAGTCACTTTTCTCCGGTTCTACTGAACCGATTTTGATGAAACCAAGTGCAATAGACGCAGAATTGTCGATTGAATATCTAAAACTGCATGCTCAAATTTTTAATTCCAAGTTTTTTCTTTTTTATGCAAACAAATTACTTCAAACTTAAGCTCGTTCATCTCGAAATCACGTTTTTCGAGCTTGCGGCCCAGCTTGCGCCCGTAGTTCTGAACCGATTTTGATGAAACAAGGTGCAATCGACGCAGAATTGTCACCATTCTGGTCCCTACCTCAATCACAATATAAAACAATTTTTTATCTTTTTTTTTTTACACTAAACTGCAAAAAAGAGACCCAAAATCGGGTTTTAATTTTTCAATGACCGCCATTTTGTAAAAAACAATCAAAAAATTATAATTGAGGTAGGGATTAGAATCACATCTGTACTGAATGTAACGCCGTTTACTTTTTCATTTCAGATGATCCGAAGTCGAGTTATCCGGGCCGCAAGCAGCATACCTGTTTTTTCGATGCCCAACTTTGAAGTTTGACAACTTTTTGAGCAACCCTCGTACAAAGGAAAAAAAGTTTTATTTAATTTAATATGTTCTTAATACAATAAAAAAAAAACAGAATTTAAATAACTCTTTGAGTTTTCAAATGAGAAGTTTTTAAAAAAGGGTCCAAAAACAGCCTTCCCACCAGAAATACTCCTTAATTCTTCTTTGTACTGTTTACTTGCCTTCTTTTTATGAGTAGTTAAAGCTCATAAAGTAAGGTAAACAAAAACTTTACACGAGTTTTTTTCGAAATGACATTTTTTGAAAAGTCTTGCACTCTTATTAGAAAAATATTCGTCCGATTAACTCAAATCTAGTTTTATTATTTTTATAAATTAAATGCAGTCTGCGTGCACCGACAAAATCAAATAAAAAATATTTTTTGCTCTTTATTTAATTTTTAAGGTCCGAGTTTATTCACGAAAAATTGGGTTTTTTTAATTTATGTTGCATTACTTTATTTTTACTTAATTTTAAACTTTTTTTGTTTCCCTCAGAAGACAAAACTGTTCTAAAAACAACTTTTTTATTTTTTTTGCAAGCCCGCAAGAGACCTTTCGTTCGCGACACAAACACACAAAGGCCGTGTGCATCCTCGGCGGTCACAAACTATACAATTTTGCATGAATGTTTTCTGTGTGTCTGTTTATTAAAATACCAATTTTTCTTCATCGGCACCTAGATAAAAGCATTTTAATCATCACAAATAAAAAAGGAACGCATTTTTAACCAATTTTGTTCAAATTTTTTGGGGGTTAATTTTATTGAAAAAAAGAAGAAAGAAAAGGTAATAATATAAATATTATCTTGGAATTTACTTTGGATAGTTGAAAAAATGTGTATAACTCATGATAACAATTTATTAAATTCAAACATACACGAAAATAACTGTGACCACCGGCAGGTCACAGGCACCTCAGGCATTTCAGTTTCATCAGGTGCCGTGTGACCCGCCGGTAGTCGTACACATAAAACACTCAAAAATTTACGAAACACAAAAAAACAAAAACACAGAATTTTCAATAAACACTAAACATACACTTTTATACAGAAAAAAAACAATGATGGCACCCTGGTGAAAAAACTGAAGTTAAATTGGCGGCAGCGAACATGTTAACATGCTTTCCAATGTCAGTAGTGAGTGGAAAAACGTTGCTCGCCATCATGGCCAATGTAGAATTAAATAGCGTGATGCAAAAGTGCAATAAAGGTAAAAACAGAAGATAATTTTTAAATTGGAAAGACAAACAATAAGAGGCTAAGAAATAGTGCAGAAAATTGCTCCAGACACGGTATGTGGAAAAACGTTCTAAGCGCCATCAGCGAAGATGTTATGCTTACTGGAAAAACGTGTTATCATCCATTGCTCTTGGGATATAAAACGTTCTTCCATTACTAAAGTATCAATCCTTTTTCCTTTCCTTCTTAAAGGATATATTTAATTTTTTTTTATGTACAGGTAAATTTCTTTAATCCTCTTTCTTACACCAAAAAATTGGAAATTGAAATCAAATGGCTCTAAGAGCGCCGTTAAAGACGTTTTTTTCAATTCCTGAAAACTTATAATTTTGTCGCTTACAACGTTATTCGCATCGACGCTTCATTTAATAAAATAAAAAATACAATCATTCAAAAAAGCCCGCTTTTTTTACTCAAAAAATTAAAACCAGTGCCTTAAGCACTCGAAAACTGTGGATTTTTTAATTAAAGCTTTTATTAAGTTTTTAACAATTCCTAGTCTTATATGTAGGGTAGACATCAAAATTGTATCCATTTCTACGAGAGGTGAATGAATAGCATTGAAGTTTGTTTTGGAATTGCCACTTCTTATCATTACCCTTATTACCCTTGTATTCATATATATTCACTACCCTTGAACCAAGTGACCCAAATGGAAAGAAAGCACATTTTAATGTACACTTTATACTTTTATTATTTCATAACATTGTATAGTATATATTGTATAGTTAGTAGTATAGTTTTGTCGAACGAAATTTTGTAAACGGAATTCCTCCCGCATTGTTTTTTTATTGAAGTATATCTAATAAGTAACTATAAAATCATTTTGAAGATCAAATCAAAATACTGACTCATGGGGTGAGGAGTTACTTTAGGAGGAAAATTTCTATGACGATTGATTGATAGAAGGGTAGGTTTTTCTGTATTACGACGTTCTGCATAGTTATAGATAAGAAGATAAGAATTTTGTAGAAGTAATAAAAATTATATCGCCCAGAATTCCCGAGATATAGTACATTTTTCAATTTAAGGGGGATTTTGACTCCCTGTTCGAATATAAGGGGAGTAATGTTTCCTTATTTGAAAGGACATTAAATTTGCAACAATTTTACGATGAGTGAAAGCAGCGGCACTCGTCGCTCATCGGTGTTATGAGAATGCTTTGCGTGGAAGTGGTTGTTGTTGTACACAACCGCACACACTCGCACTCGGTTTTTGACGAGTGATTTAGAATCATAAAAAAACGATTCGCTGCAGGTCTCTGGTAGAAATACTCTCTCAAATATTTTTAGAAAATTACCAGTAACCTTATCGGTCTATAAGATGTCATAACGTTTTCAGGTTATTGGGCTTGGGTACCATTATAACTTCGGCACATTTCCATTGAGAAGGAAAATGGTTTAGTCTAAAGATCGAGTTAAATAATAGTGTAAGGAAAATAATTCCTTTTCTTGGTAAGCACTTTACGACTTTTTCATTAAGTTTATCGTATCCAGGAGATTTTTTTGCTATTTCGTTTCCTTATTTCAGTTTTAGCTTCATGAGGTAAAATATTCTTGATGGGCAAATCCATTTCACAAGGAACATCTAGGAATTGCATTATTTCGCTCTCATTCGAAGGATTGTTGAATGAATGTAGCTGAAAAGTTAATTCTAGGTGTTTAAAAAAAAAGCAAGGCATTTATCTGATCGGCATCATTCTTACTTACTTACTTACTTAGTTGGTCGTAACAACCCGTGTCCGGGTTTCAACCGACCTCATCAGCTCTCGTCAGGCGCCTCTGCTTTGCGCGCGCCTTCTCCAATCGGATACACCAAGTGCGGTTAGGGCTTCCTCAGCCTGGTCCATCCATCGGAGGCATGGTCTCCCTCGTCGTCGTTGACCAGCGACCCTCGCCTCGAGCACCTTTTTCGCTGGAGCTTCGTCGTTCATACGATGGACATGACCCAGCCAGCGTAGTCGCTGCACAGTTATACGCCGGACTACGTCAATGTCATCGTAGAGCTCATACAGCTCGTGGTTCATTCGGATGCGATAGTCATCGCCGACTCGAACAGGACCGAAGATTTTGCGAAGAACTTTTCTCTCGAACACCCCCAAAGCGGCTGCGTCAGTTTGCGAAACTACCCATGCCTCAGCGCCATAAAGCAGCACAGGTAGAACGAGCGTCTTGTAGAGTGTTAGTTTTGTCGATCGAGAGAGGGCTCTGGAACTTAGTTGCTTACTGAGCCCGTAGTAGCACCTATTAGCAATTATTGTTCTTCGCTTTATCTCCAGGCTGATTTCGTTTTTGGTATTAATGGCGGTGCCAAGGTAAACGAACTCCTTGACTACTTCAAAGTTATAGCTGCCGGATGAAACGTGGGAGTCTAAACGCCGAGCTCCCTTGTTTGTAGACAGCATATATTTTGTTTTGCCCTCATTTATCGTCAAACCCACTTTGGCTGATTCCTTTTCGATAGCGGCGAAAGCAGCGGTAACATCTCTCTTGGTTCTGCCGACAATATCAATATCATCAGCGTACGCAAGGAGCTGGACGCCTTTGTAGAAAATGGTGCCATTACGATGCACACCGGCCTTTCGTACGATCCCCTCCATGATGATGTTGAAGAGATCGCAAGACAGTGGATCGCCTTGCCTGAAACCTCTTTCGGTATTGAAGGTTTCGGAGAGGTCATTTCCTACCTTGACGGAGCTGCGTGTGTTGCTCAACGTCATTCTGCAAAGTCTGATCAACTTTGCAGGTATACCGAACTCAGACATTGTTGCGTATAGGCAATCCCTTCTCGGGCTATCGAACGCAGCTTTAAAATCGACAAAGAGATGGTGTGTGTCAACTTGATTTTCGTGGGTTTTCTCCAGGATTTGTCGTAGCGTGAAAATCTGGTCTATGGTGGACTTACCAGGTCGAAAGCCACACTGATAAGGTCCAATCAGTGTTTTTGTAATTGGCTTTAATCTTTCACACAGTACGCTTGAGAGAACCTTATATGCGATGGAAATAAGACTGATACCTCTATAACCTGCGCAGATTGTTGGGTCTCCTTTCTTAAGTATAGGGCACAGTACGCTGAGGTTCCAATCGTCGGGCATGCTTTCTTCTAGCCATATTTTGCTGATGAGCTGATGCATGCGCCTTATCAATTCATCGCCGCCGGTTTTAAACAATTCAGCTGACAGGCCGTCAGCACCCGCTGCTTTGTTGTTTTTGAGTCATTGGATAGCAACTCGAACCTCATCATGGCTAGGTGGTGGTACTTCCACTCCGTCATTGTTGATTGGTAGCTCTGAACTGCGCTCTCCATGTGCGGCATTGGTGGAATCGTCGCCAGTAAGTAAGTTGGAGAAGTGCCGTCTCCACAATCTCAGCACACACTGCGTATCCGTATTCAGATCTCCATTTTCGTCTCTACAAGTGGATGCTCCGGGCTGGAAACCTTGGGTTAGACGCTTAACCTGTTGATAGAATTTTCGTGCATCCTTCTTGCCCTGGTATACCTCTAGTTCCTCACGCTCACGCTTTTCCTGCTCTCTTTTCTTGCGTCTGAAAAGGCGCCTCTCTTCCTTCCTCTTTTCGCGGTAGTTTTCTCGCACGGCTCGCGTTGCAGCTGACTGCAGCGTTTTTCTATAAGCGGCGTTTTTTACTGCAGTCGCAATGCGACACTCCTGATCATACCATTGGTTCCGAGGTTGCGGGCGCCGGAAACCAATGACTTCTTCAGCGGCAGCGCGCATGGAGTGGGATATATGCGCCCAAAGTCCGCCGGCGTCGTCGGGTCCAGAGGTTGTTTGGTTGAGCTTAACCGAGAGTTGAGCGGAGTAGGCTTCGGCAGTCCGTTGTAATTGCAGCTTAGCGATATCTAGCTTTCGTTGCATTCCTGTGTGTATGTTCTTCGCATTGCATAATCGCATGCGGATCTTGGCTGCAACAAGATAATGGTCGGAGTCAATGTTGACCCCCCGAAATGTACGCACATCTAGAACACTAGAGGCATGCCTTCCGTCGATTTCAACATGATCAATTTGGTTTCGCGTTTTTTGATCCGGGGCAGCCAGGTGGCCTTGTGGATGTCGAGGTGCTTAAATCTGGTGCTACTAACTACCATGTTTCGCGCCGCGGCGAAGTCAATCAGTCTTAGACCGTTGTTCGTGGAGGTCTCATGAAGACTGAACTGACCGACAGTGGGGCCAAAGATGCCTTCCCTTCCGACTTTCGCATTAAAATCGCCGAGGACTATTTTCACGTCATGGACCGGAAGGTGGTCATATACGTCCTCAAGGCTAGCGTAGAAAGCGTCCTTGACGGCTTCGTCCTTTTCCTCCGTCGGGGTGTGCGCGCAAATAAGGCTGATGGAGAAAAATTTTGCCTTGATGCGGATCGTGGCCAATCTTTCGTTGACAGGTGTGAACCGGGAAACAAGGTGGCGTAGTTTCCGGCTAACAACGAATCCACATCCAAATTCGCGCCTCTCCGCATGGCAGCTGTAGTAGATATCACAGTGTGCTTGTTTAGAGCAGCCTTGCCCTTTCCATCGCATTTCCTGGATGGCGGTGATGTCAGCCTTTATCGTTTTGAGGGCTTCCGCCAGTTGGATAATGGCACCTTCCCTATAAAGGGTTCGGACATTCCAGGTGCATATCCGTAAATCATTGTCCGTTTTTCGTTTGCGGTGGTCGTCAACGTATTTGGGGTTCTTATCCGAGGCTGGTTTAGTTTTCATTGGGCAGTAGTAATGTGGCGGGACCCAAACCCTGCGCACATTCCATGTTTAAGGTCTATGGAGTGACCCAACGCGCAAATTAGCCGTCAAACTGACGGATGCCAGTTTGCCGTTGCCCAGGGAACACCACGTGGAGGTTTGAGTCGACTTGAGACGATTTCGACATGGATAATGCTGGCCTCGCCAGGTTGAGGCGGTCAGACACGTTGCCATGTGAAGGTTCGCCCCCTGTTCCCTGATCGGCATCATTCACCGTTTGTATTTTTAATGGGTATGTATCTAACGAAAAAAACGAAACGAAAATGGCCATTTTAGCCCTTGAGAGGACTTTTACCGGGCTTCTTATGATCAATTGTGTTGTGAAATGTTTGAACACAAATCTTCGAGAACGGACGTACAAGTTTTATGAAGACTCCAAACGGCTAATGTTCTCAAGAAGCTTTTCATGGCAATTTTTACTCTCTGAGGTTTGCCATTGTCTGCAGAGAGATGAGGGCCGAATACGAAAATTAATTCAATTGAAAAAGCTTTCTGTGTCAGATGGGGGATTCTCTGGCGTATGAGCCACACACTCTACCCACTACGCCACGGGTATGTATTTGGGTTTCTTAAAAATTCACCCGTTTTGGTTATTTTGTATTTTAATCAATCGTTGCTTAAGATAATTTGAGGCTTGATTTAAATTTGTTTTATTTACTGGTTTTCTACTTTAACTTCCAAAGTCTACCTAATTTTCTTCTGTTTCTGATAAGAACCCTTATTTCAGTAGACATATCTATTTTGCTACGGTGAATTTGATCTGGTTGACTGTTTGGAGTTGAGAGATAAGCTGCTTTATGTATAAGGCTTGTGAACATTTCGACACTGGTATCTAATTCTACTCCTGTCCTGATTGATGCATTTAAATTCAGTTTAGTGTCTATCAAATATTCAAAAGAATTGATATCAGTTTTTTTAGTTATAACTTTGACACATGGCGATCGAGCTTTTACGATAGTACTGTAATTAACAATAACGGGAGAGTGAGAAATTGGCTTGGTATACAAGAAAAACGATAAAGTCCAGTAAGTCACTTGGATCACTTGTCCAATATGTAGGTCTTCCAGGATCTTAGAGGATAATGCTGTGTAGTGGTATTTTATTAAACATTTATATAATTCTCTGCCCTTTGGATTGAAAAGTCTAAAGCCCCACCAGGGATGTCTGGCATTATAATCACCACCGTCATGATACTCTTTAAATTTAATATTATGTCGCGGGGGAAAGTATATAACATAGATAGATACGTCATTATCATTGCATTAAATTTAATTGCCAGCAGCTTGGAGAAAAGGGTATCTGTATTCTTCACGTATTTCATATCTCCAAGTAGATGTATTGAAAATCACAGCGATTTTTTATACAATTTTTTAATGAATTGTTGAATATTATAAAGAATGAGCGAAAAAGTTTTATTAAAAATCGTCGCGATTTATGAATGTACAAATTTTGTCACAATTCAATTTCAGCCTATGAGAGTTAAAGCTGATATATTTTTCACGATAATTTTAAACAGTTTTTCCTTGTAAATTTGATCATATCGAAATTTTGTGAAATTAGCTTCCACGCACTTGCAAATTTGCTCTGAATTTTCAAACTTTCAAGGTTTTTATCCCATAAACCATTCGAGACCAACAAAATGTTACTGCACCAATAAGTTTATAAATAAAAAAAAAAAAAATAAAAAATTAAAAAAATAAAAATAAAATAAAAAAAATATTTCGGCGTGAACCCTAAAGTAAAATTATGCCTTCGTCTGTAGGTTTTTTCATTTCCATTAGGTTTTAAGGAATTTTTTTAAAAAACTTCGGATGTCATCAGCTGCGTTCCTCTTTATAATTTCTTATTTATTTACATGAGTTAAGTTAACTTAGTAGTTTGAAACGAAGTTTCTTGCTAGTTAATTCAAGTCACAAATAATAATTTTGTAAAGTTCCCAGCATATAGAAGGCATGCATCAAAGCATGGCAGAATTATAAGGTAGGCTCAAGTTGGAGCAAAAAGGAAGCCGTATGTCAAAATCGGATGGTCGAATTTTAGTTTTCTTATTGTTGTTGCCTTTATCATTTGACGCTTAGCGCTCCTACAGTTTTGTTATTGCAAAACTTGTTGTTTGAGCAGCCATTTAAATCTGAGCCTACCTTATAATTGTATCATGACATCAAAGCATCTGACCACGGTTGCCACCTTTGTGAGATTTTTCTTTTGTATGGGATTTTTTTGTTTTGTTTTGAAAATCGAAGAAAAAATTTACATTTATGTATGAAGAAATTATGCATTTAAGCTTCAGTTGCTGCTGGCGTTCTTATGCTTAGTGCTTTAGTTCATGCCGAAATCACGAACGCACCATCGTGGTGTTTCTTGAAGGTATTATATACAGGCGGGCATGTTCGCGAACTTGGTTGGTTTGCGGAAATGTTTGACTCTTTGTGGCGGTGTTGGTGGCCCAATTTATAGGTTCGTCAGTTTGTGAAGACAAAATCAAAAATTTTTGATTTCGTACAGACAAACCAATAAGTTGTTTAACAAGTCAAGCAGTAGATATCGTTGTTCACATACAAACTTATCGTTTTGGTTTTTGGGCTGTTAAAATTAATTTTTTATACACATTTTATGAGAAATTCCATCAATTTTTCAAAAATTTTTCTTAGTGTGTTGCAAAAACAAAACACGGTACGACTGTGTGTGGGCCCAATTGAATAGCATCGATTGATGAAGTTCTCAGTAACTGTCGTGTTGTTGTTGTTATTAATGTGTATGTGTGTATTTAAAATTAACATGTAAATGCATATCAGCTGCTTTCGTTTTTGTTGATTGTTATTGTTTGCTATCGTGCATGACGTTCAACCCTGTCAACATTTACTATCGCTGAAGACACCAAAGCGTGACTTGTAGGCGTTGAGATTAAACGCTGGCGTTACCGCTTTTTCATCCAAAAAGATCTTCGGTCGGGAGAAACTGTTTCCCGCCGGCGTCACTTTGATGGCGTCTCTTTTTAGTGACTTTAAGGAAGACTTAAAAGCGATCCTCCTGGAAATGACTTTTGATTCTATTTGCCTTAAAAGACATTGCACAAGCTTCTGATGAGTTTAATAATGCACTTTTACTATTTATTTATTTATAGTTAAATATATTACTAAAAACCTTTGACACTTTACACAAGTCGCAAATTTTAATACCACTATTTTCTGTACTCTGCTGCAAGCAAACCGAACCGAACTTAAAAAAGAAACGAAAAAATGCTTACAAATCGTTAGGAATAAAACAAACAATCCCCTCAGTGCCTGTTGGGAAGTGCCTGTTTTTGTTTTTGTAAAACACAAAATATCGTCCAAGATGTACCTTAGGCGTCCCTTTTTGGCGATTGGCCATGAATGGCACTCCAAAATACTGGCAGGGAAATTTAATATTGATTTCATAGTGAAAAAGTATAAACAAATACTAAACAAGTGCAAAATGTCTAAAAGAAAAAACACACAGCTTAGAATTTATTGTAAGTGTAGACGTAGAATCTTATACAATATTAGAGAATGTCATTTATTTTTAAAATATCATAATTAATTGCAAATATTTCTTATGTTATTAGGGGCTGTTCATAAATAACGTCACATTTTTTTGACCAATTTCAGACCCCTCCTCGTTCCCTATGTCTCACTTTCGTAATAAAATTTAAAAGTTTTAAAACAGAGTTAAAAAATTTTGTTGTGACGTAACTCACGACCGACTACCTCTCCCACCCTCCCCTCATGTAACACTTCGTCAGAAATTATCAACCCTCTTCCCTTTAAATGTGTACGTAATTTATGAACAGACTCTTTTTATATGTATTTCATATTAAAAATACATTTTGTTTACAAAAAAAAAACATTTTGTTTACTATAATTTAAATTGTCAATTTAATTTAGAATATGTATGTTTTTTATTGCAGGAAATATAATAAATTCATGTTTTTCCGAAATATTTATTATTTTTAACCAACATAAAAATTAACAGGAAGAACAAATTTATCACCAAATACATCAAACAAAAAATTCTACGTCTACTTACGATACTACCAAAACTGTGTGTTTTTTTATGTCCTTGGTATTTGCTGTATTAATTTTTAATAGAAGATGGATTTTTTTGTGGTTAATTTATATACGAATGGGATTTTTCGTAGTTTTTCTTATTTGCGTGGGATTTTAGTGGTTATTTTAAAAGTGCGTGGGATTTTTTGTGTTTTTTTTTTAATTGCGATGGGATCTTTTTGTCAACTTTGTATCGTGGGAATTTTAGTGATTATTAATTTTGCTATTGTGGGAAAAAGGTTTTTTTTGTGGGAATTTGAGGTGGCAACCGTGCATCTGACCAAAAATCATATAATATTTTTTTAAACGCAGAACATTAAAAAATAACAAATATTTTTCAGATCAATACGTAAGCTTTTGTGAGCGCCATGCGAAAAAGCTTTAAATTCTTGCTTGAGAGAAAAGTTTTCTATCTTTACATGTCTTTCTCCCCGCAATGCTCTTTCGCTCTTCTCATTCTTTTTCACTCACCACTGCTTTACAGCAGAGATCACAACTGCATGATTTCCCATAGGTAGCGAGCGTCCTGTTTGATTGTTTTTTCTGTTGTTGTTGCTTGAACCATTCAGTGGTGATCCCCGCTTCATAGCAACAAAAGTTTTTATTTGCTTGCATTGTTTTCATTATTAGTGAATAATGTAATTTGGTAAATGCAGGGATCGTAAATAACGATTATCACTATCAATCAATAATTTTGTAGCAATTATTTTTTGATCAATATTTTTTAGATCAGAAACAAAAGTTATTTTTCGATCAGGACTACAAATAATTTTGTGATGTTTTTTTTTTTGATCAGATGTAAATCCTATTTTTTGATCAAATATATAAATTAATCATTGATCTATATTTTTCCGATCGCAAATTCAAAATATTTTTTGATCGTTATTTTTCCGATCAGAAATATAAGTTATTTTTTAATTGTTGTTTTGATATTAAAAAACTATTTTTTGATCGTAATTACATCGATTTAAAAAACATGTGAATCTACATGACGGTTCCCGTTATTTAGAAGTCTCTTTTAAGCTGATATTTCTTTTAACTGCTAATATTTTTCTACTGTCATTTCTAATTCTACTAATATTTCCTACTTCTATTTAATATTACTGTATTCTATTTATAAAAAAAACGAAATTTTCAGCCCTTGAAAGGACTTTGACCGAGGTTCTTATGATCAATTGTGTTGTGCGTGTTGTGAAATGTTTGAACACAAATGATCGAGAGCTGGATCTATAAGTTTTATGCCGACTCCGAACGGCGTATGTTCTCAAGAAGCATTTCATGGCAGTTTTCACTCTCTGAGGTTTGACATTGTCTGCAGAGAGGTGACGGCCGAACAGAAAAATTAATACAATTGAAAAAAATTTGTCAGGAATTCAGAATATCAGAATTTTAACTCTTGTCCAAATCCTTTCCCCAATCCTTATATAAATGCTTGTCCTAGTCCTTGACAAAATCCTTGTCCAAATACTTTTTCAATTTTATGTCTAAAATCTTGATCTTACTCTTGTCAAAATCATTGTTCAAATCCTTGCCCAAGACGACGATCTTTTATGATAGTAAACGTGGGTTTGAGGGGTGGTAAGTATGAATTTTATTTTTTATATGCTCAATAACTTTTTAATATGACCTCGATAACAGTTATAGATGTAAACATTGATTTGATTTAAATTTTACTTACTTACTTACTTAGGTGGCCGTAACAACCCGTGTCCGGGTTTCGGCCGACCTCATCAGCTCTCGCCAGGCGCCTCTGCTTTGCGCGCGCCTTCTCCAATCGGATACACCAAGTGCGGTTAGGGCTTTCTCAGCCTGGTCCATCCATCGGAGGCATGGTCTCCCTCGTCGTCGTTGACCAGCGACCCTCGCCTCGAGCACCTTTTTCGCTGGAGCTTCGTCGTCCATACGATGGACATGACCCAGCCAGCGTAGTCGCTGCACAGTTATACGCCGAACTACGTCAATGTCTTCGTAGAGTTCATACAGCTCGTGGTTCATTCGGATGCGATAGTCATCGCCGACTCGAACAGGACCGAAGATTTTGCGAAGAACTTTTCTCTCGAACACCCCCACAGCTGCGTCAGTTTGCGAAACTACCCATGCCTGAGCGCCATAAAGCAGCACTGGTAGAACGAGCGTCTTGTAGAGTGTTAGTTTTGTCAATCGAGAGAGGGCTCTGTATTATAGGCAATCCCTTCTCGGGCTATCGAAGCAGCTTTAAAATCGAAAAAGAGATAGTGTGTGTCAATTTGATTTTTGTGGGCTTTCTCCAGGATTTGTCGTAGCGTGAAAATCTGGTCTATGGTGGACTTTCCAGGTCGAAAGCCACACTGATAAGATCCAATCAGTGTTTTTGTAATCGGCTTTAACCTTTCACACCGTACGCTTGAGAGAACCTTATATGCGAGGGAAATAAGACTGATACCTCGATAGTTGGCGCAGATTGTTGGGTCTCCTTTCTTCAGTATAGGGCACAGTACGCTGAGGCTCCCATCGTCGGGCATGCTTTCTGCTAGCCATATTCTGCTGATGAGCTGATGCATGCACCTTATCAATTCATCGCCGCCGGTTTTAAACAATTCAGCTGAGAGGCCGTCAGCACCCGCTGCTTTATTGTTTTTGAGTCGTTGGATAGCAACTCGAACATCTTCATGGCTAGGTGGTGGTACTTCCACTCCGTCATCGTTGATTGGTAGCACTGAACTGCGCTCTCCATGGGCGGCATTGGTGGAAACGTCGCCAGTAAGTAAATTGGAGAAGTGCCGTCTCCACAATATCAGCACACACTGTGTATCCTTATTCAGATCTCCATTTTCGTCTCTAGAAGTGGATTTAAATTTTAATCAATATTATTTCAACCAAAAATTATTTGCTATTTAGTTTTTAGTAATTCTTAAAAATAGAAATTTTTAAGAATAACATATGGGAGCTTTATGCCAAGTAATTCATGAAGCAACAGGTTGCCACAACAACAATGTTCTTTACGGAACAACCACCAGCAGACTAGACAGTTGTTTCGTTGGTTTTGAAACAAAAAGAAAAACATTGCTTTTTAAATTGGAAACCACACAACTGCTATTCCGCTTTGGTTTTAGCAGGAGGTTGAGATTAGTTTAGTTGAAGGCTTGACATTTATTTTTTAAGTTTTCCTATAAAAGTACGTGTTATGGATATCATAGGCAGGGCTGCCAACTTGGCACTAAACGTGCCAGATTTGGCTTTATTTTTCTGGGAGAGTGATCCCAGAAGTACCCGACCTGACGTAAAGATAGCGGTTGTTGCTTTAAAAAATTGCAATGGTTGAAAGTAATAACCTTATAAAGCTTTAGTCTTAAGACCCTACGTTTAGTATTTGTTTGGCTGCCATCATAATTGGTATTCACGTTACCAGTGAATTGGTAACATGGAAAAGATTGGTCATCCTTATGTGATACAATACTTTCATTGAAAAGGTCTAAGTTCAACCAATATCAAAGTCTAGCTAGATTCTTCTCTGGGGGAGACTGCTCATTCGTTTACAACAGTAAAATATGGCTCTCCACAAAATCGCAAAAAAAAAAATTAAATAAAAAATCACCCTATGAAAAATCACCCAAAAATTAACGAAAAATCGCCCAAAACGAAAGAACTAAATTTTACCCAAGAAAACGAAAATTCACAAAAAAAAAAAAAAATGAAAAGTCGCCCAATTTTTGGCATTGTGTTCTCACACGAGAATTATGTTTCCTTGTACGAATTGAACATTTTCAAATCCCAATTTTTTTTCAAGTCCATTTTAATTCAATCATTTAAATTTTAAAATTTAATTCATTTTAATTTTTAATAATCTCATGCTTAAAAATCTATAAAAGCATTTCGTACGAAGGAAAAATCACTTCAATATTACAAAAAATAAGAGAAGAACCGCTGCTTTTACTTTAAGTACCGTTATCTTTAAGAACAGATTGACGTTTTTTGACAAATATTGAAAACGTTAGATCACCTAAAAAAGAAAACGAAAAATCAGTCAAAAATAAAAAGTGAAATTTCACCCAACACGTTTGGGCGAATTTCCATTCACTTTTATTTTGGCAGACATAACAAGTCCTATTATAGGAGCAGATTTCCTAACAAAGTACGGACTACTAATTGACTTAAAACGTAAAAAAAATGTATAGACCCCTTGACAAAATTATCGATCAACGCAATCGCAGCATACTCCGAAACACCATTACCAAAATTATTTACACTAGACAACAAATATACTCAGTTACTAAAACAATTTCCCTCATTTCTAACAGAACGAGATTACACTACACCTGTCAAACATAAAACTAAACACTACATTAAGGGCCTCCGGGAGTTTTTCGAAGAAAAAAATATTAAAGTATAACTATTGAGAATTCATCTCTGACATTTTGGTCCAAAAATATTCGTCGATAAGGTAGAAAAGTGCAATGCCGCGAAAGACCTTAAATTTGCGGTGAGAAAGATATCTGGAGACTGATTGGCCATAAAAAAATATTTTTTTTTGGCTTGTGAAAGAGTTCTGGGGCGTTTAATCGTTGATTTTTGTAAAATATTAATTTTTGACAAAATGGTGGGCGTAAAACGAAAATTTTCATTTTTTGTGCACAAAATGGAAATCGTTTTAGGTTATAAATCAATAAATATGTATCAAAAAAAAAAAAAAAAATCGATTGATTAAACGCCAAAGAGATCTTTAGTAAACCGAAAATTTTTTTTTTCAGATGAACCAGTCTGCACATATCTTGCTCACCGCAAATTTTTAAAGTATTTTGCGGCTTTGCTCTTTTTTTCTTTATCGACCAATATTTTTAGACCAAAATTTCAGGGATAAATCTTCAATAGTTATACTTAATAATGTAAAAAAATTTTATTCTAATATGAAATAAAGCTTAAAAAAAAATTTTAAAACGTGGTCTCTTTTTCCTTAGAAAAACTCCCGTAGGTCATTAAGACTGAAGGACAACTACCATTTACAAGACTAAGACATTTAGACTTACCAAAATTAAAAATCGCGAAACAAGAATTCGATTTCTTAGTAAAATCCGGAATTTGTAGACCGTCTAATTCGAAAACTTCCTTTCCGCTTCACCTTGTAGTCAAACGAGAACCAAACGACTGGAGACCATGAGGTTTCAACAACGACTGAACGCTATCATAGTACCCGACCGTTATCCATTACCACATACACACGACTTTTCCATCAACTTACATAACACAAACATTTACTCAAAACTCGACTTAAAGCATACCATCAAATCTCGATGGCTCCTGAAGACGTACACAAGACCTCCATAACAACACCTTTGGGAATGTTTGAATTTCTCCGAATGCCCTTCGGTTTGAGAAACTCGGCACAAACATTTCAAAGATTCATACACGAAGTGTTACATGGACTAGACAAATAAATAATGGCGCTGATTTGTATGACGTAAAAAAATGGATTCTCAACCTTGAAGACGAATTCGACTTGTGCTACAAGCGCCGAACCAAACTAATATGTGCACGCCGGTTGTTGTTGGAACTTCCAGACTTTTTGCGCGCACAACAGTTGCATCAAGCTATGAAGAGTTGAAGCAAGCTTTGTTAGATGAATTTGGCTACTCTCACAGTCTGTTTGAAGTTTACGAGCAAGTGAAAAATATAAAGTTAAAACCTTCGGAAAGTATTCAGCGGCACGTGGTAGAGATGATGATGATAGCAGAGAAAGCCAACACTCCGGATGCAGATTTAATTGACGCCATAATAATTGAAATCAATGGTCGCAGTTCTCTATCAACGATGCTGTATCAGGCCACGACACACCGTCAGCTTAAGTTTCAACTAGAGAGTTATGAGAAGTTGCGACCAAAATTCACTGATCCATTACAACGTGTGCGACTGGGCACCTGGGGCATTCTTCATATGCATCTAGCCTTACCGCTTCATCAGAACAAAATCGCCGAACTGCCGCTCCTTGTGTTAAATCTGCTGCTAATGCTGGAAAAACATCGCCTCAGCCCGATAGTCCTCGCTGCTTTAAGTGTTCCCAGTTTGGCCACTACCAGTCATAGTGTCCGAAACGATTACGTGCACCGGGATCATGTTTTAAATGTGAAGAAATGGGGCACTTCCATCAAGCTTGCCTAAAGAAGATAAACATCGTAGCTGCCGTTGAAGAATAGCGTAGAGAAACCGAGGTCTTGGTATCTCTGGAGGAGGCTGAGTTGGTCAGGGGCGTCGTCGATGCAACGCAGATGGTAAGTGTCACCTTTTTAAATAAGCAAACGCACAAAAAATTATGAAATTTTCACTCTCCTTAACACCGGTAGCCCGAATAGTGTTATTAAACAATCCGAAGTCCCGTTCAAGATTAATAATAAATTAAAGCCAATCCAGAACTGTGGGGTAGGTTCGGAGCAATTAAAAAGATGTGATGAAATTTTATGCGAAGTCATTATCGAAAAACAAAAAGCAATTCACTTATTTTCTGTTCTACCAGATTCAGATCTCTCAGTTCCTTTATTATTTGAACGAGATTTAATGAAGATATTCAGAATGTTTCTTTGTAAGCTAAGAATAAAAGCGAATTTAAAGGAAAATTTAAATAAAAATAAAACTTTAAACAAAAATTTTAATCAATTTGAAAATGATAATAAATGTTTAAGTTTGAAGGTCTCATCTGATTGTGCATTTGATTTGAAGAGTGTGGAAAAAGTTCAAGGTCAGTGTCCGATGCAAAAAGTTGTAGATGCACTATGTTTAGATGAAAACTTGACAGCAGGATTAGTTTCAGAGTACCTTGTGGTTCCATTAAAAGAAGATTATACTTTACAACTCAATGGTTTTGATTGTGTTAATACTAGTAGTAATTCTATATATAAAGGCCATATTGATATTGTTGAGTGTGTCTTTGCTATTTCAGAGAAGTTGGACCCTGTTTCTATTATACCTATACCATTACCTTGTTGCGGTATCTTTCTTTAATTTCTTTTTATTTCATTATCTCATTCATTTTCCTTCATTAATTTTTAAATCTACCATTATTCTTTCTCTTACTTATTTTTTCTTCGTCAGTTTTTTGTTCTTCATTCATCCTTAATTTAGAATAAGTCTTTGTCTTACTTTTTAACCGACTTCATTCCTATTTTTACTTCATAATTACTTTTCACTTCCTTCACTTTTATTTCATCTTTAGTTTTTATTTTATTTATTCTTGTTTCATCATTAATTTTTATTTTGTTTTTCCGATAATAATTTATTTTCTTAATTGCTATGAAACAGTTTAAGTGAATTATTATGAATTTTCTTCTCTTTATTTCTGATTAAAATTTCGGTTGTGACTGCGCTTCTTATTCCTACCAAATCATATGGCCCTATCCATATCGGTGAAAATTTGTTTTTTTCTACACTGATTTTTCATTAAATCCCCGATTTTAAACTTCACTGGATTTAAGGTACTATCATATTCTTTCTTAGATGCTTCTTTCGCACGTTCCTGATTCTGTCTTCCGAGCTCGTGTTCCTTGGAGCTGGTACTTTAACACTTTTGAGGGATCCTCGGCATCATTCACAGGCCCAGATTTGAGTTTCAAATTGGTCGGCATTTCGGAATCAAATCCTTACAATGTTCGAAAATGCGTCCGTTTTGTTGACTTATGTACTGTTTTGGTATGTTCATGCATCGCACTTGCCAACCATTGATCCCAGTTTGACCCATCTTCTTTTGCGAAACTCCGCAAATATTCCGCTAAAGGTCTATGGCTCCTCTCTAGTGAACCATTTGCGGATGCGGATGGTATGGTGCAATATGTTATTTATTAATACCTAACATTTTACACACGTCCAAAAATAGGCGTGAAATAAAATTTTAACCCATTCTCGGTTATTAATACCCTTAGCACGTTCTGACGAGTCTCAATCTCATTGAAAAATGCTTTTGCCACGGTGCTCGCTTCTGCTTCTGGTATTGCCACACAAACCATATATTTTGAAAAATCGTCTTGGAATGTTAATATATATTTATGTCGGCATCTTTGTTAACCTAGAACTTTTGTTTATTTGCCACTTCCTGCAATTCTTTACATATTATTTTATTTGCTTCTGCATTCCTTTCCCACCTGCATTCTTTTCTTATTTTAAACAACGTTTTTAAGGCTCCTTGAAGGCCTCCCAATGGAGAATCGTGAAAAATCTTTCAATATCATTTCTATTTCTTTTGGGTCTGTTAAAATTCTCCCTTTTTGTTCTTTCTCTAATGTTTCCTCCTCTTGTGCACTTTCAACTTCTGAGATATCCACTGATTAATTTTCTTGCTCATTGGCTCTTGTTTTCGCTCTTGTTTAAACTAATCTTATACTCTGCTCCTGTTGTGGTATCCTACTTAACGCTTCTGCATTTAAATTCCTTTTTCCTGTTTTATAAATTATTTCAAAATCATACTCTGACATCTTGTATCTAAATCTTGCTAGTCTCGATGTTTGATCTTTCAGATTCGATTTCAGATTCTCTCAAGGGTTTGTGGTCTGTGTATGTCTTGAATGGTTTAACCAATAAATATGCTCTAACATTTTTTGTGGCCCATATAATTGCTAACAATTCTTTTTCTATTGTTAAATACCTTTTTTCTGCGCTATTTAGTGATCTACTTGCAAATATAGTTGGTCCCCTCTTCCCCTAATCCTTGCGTCCGTTTACAAAAATTGTTTCTCAAAATAGGGATAGGCTAACACAGGTGATGAAGTTATAGCTTCTTTTATCTTTTCAAGTGATTGTTGACATTTATCTGACCATTGAAATTTTGTGTCTTTCTGCAATAAATTATTTATAGGTGATGCCAATTGCGACTTTTTTTTTTATGAATTTTCTGCAATACTTAGCTAAGCCTTAAAATGCTTGAACTTCCTTTACATTTTTTGGTATAGGCATTTTTTTACGCATTCTAATTTCTGTGGGTAAGACCCCCAAACTCTGAACATTTGTGTGCTAGGTATGATAGCTCTCTACGAAGAAATTGACACTTCTCCGTATTTAATTTTAAACAATCTTCCCATAGTCTCTGGAATACATGTGCTAATCTTTCCTCGGGCTGCTAGAAGTCATTAATTACTTACTACTACTTTTTACTTAGGTGGCCGTAACAACCCGTGTCCGGGTTTCAGCCGACTTCATCAGCTCTCGCCAGGCGCCTCTGCAATGCGCGCGCCTTCTCCAATCGGATACTCCAAGTGTGGTTAGGGCTTCCTTGGCCTGGTCCATCCATCGGAGGCATGGTCTCCCTCGTCGTCGTTGGCCAGCGACCGTCGCCTCGAGCACCTTTTTCGCTGGAGCTTCGTCGTTCATACGATGGACATGACCCAGCCGGCGTAGTCGCTGCACAGTTATACGCCGAACTACGTCAATGTCTTCGTTGAGCTCATACAGCTCGTGGTTCATTTGGATGCGATAGTCATCGCCGACTCGAACAGGACCGAAGATTTTACAAAAGCTTTTCTCTCGAACACTCCCAGAGCAGCTGCGTCAGTTTGCGAAACTACTCATGCCTCAGCGCCATAAAGCAGCACAGGTAGAATAAGCGTCTTGTAGAGTGTTAGTTTTGTCGATCGAGAGAGGGCTCTGAAACTTAGTTGATTACTGAGCCCGTAGTAGCACCTATTAGCAATTATTGTTCTTCGCTTTATCTCCAGGCTGACTTCGTTGTTGTTATTAATGGCGGTATCAAGGTATACGAACTCCTTGACTACTTCAAAGTTATAGTTGCCGGATGAAATGTGGGAGTCTGAACGCCGCGCTCCCTTGCTTGTAGACAGCATATACTTTGTTTTAACCTCATTTATCGTCAAACCCACTTTGGCTGATTCCTTTTCGATAGCGGCGAAAGCAGCGGTAACATCTCGACAATATCAATATCATCAGCGTACGCAAGGAGCTGGACACCTTTGTAGAAAATGGTGCCATTACGATGAACACCGGCCTTTCGTACGATCCCCTCCATGATGATGTTGAAGAGATCGCATGACAGTGGATCGCCTCTCTGTAATCTCGTCAGTATATGATTCATTATTCTTTGGAAAGTTGCTGCAGCTCCGGTGAGTTCAAATGGCAAATGGCATTGAATTCATAATGCCCAAATGCTGTACTAAACGCGGTTTTTTCTCTATCGCTTTTACTTACGAGGACTTTATAGTACCCACAGGCTAAATCTAGAGTTGAAAAATATCTACAGTGTCCTAATTGATGTAATGTTTCATTAATTCTTGGAATTGGAAAAACTTGTTTGATGGTGGCGTTATTTACCGTTCTAAAATCTATGACTAACCTCCAGTTCTCCTTTCCATCACTTCCTGCTTTCTTGGGCACTAATAGCAATGTTGAGTTCCAAGGCGACTTGCTTGGCCTAATTATGTCGTCTCTCAAAAGTTGTTCGACTTGACTCTGAATTTCCTCCCTATGGGCCTGAGATATTCTATACTGTTTCTAATTTATTGGAGGCTGGTCTGCTTGGATCTTGATTTCGTGCTTTAAACAGGAGTATATAATAATTTATCTCCTTACAGAAAAATATCATGATAAGAATTATTAAATTTTCTATTGAGGATCGATCCTCTGTACTTAAGCTTGTGTCCAATTTAATTGTTTCTGTTAATTTTTTGATTCTTTCTTTTACGTTATGTTCTTTAACGGTCCATATCGTGTTATTCGCTGTTTTTTACATATTGAAATTGGAAAATTTTGGCTTATACTCTTTCAGTATGGTCATATCCCTCTCTGTTGGATTCAAAACTGATACATACGCTGTATCGTTAATGACGGTGGTAAAACTTTCTGCTAAATAAATTCCCTGCTCAATTTCCTGCTTATGTACCACTAATGTTGGAATCTTCGTTTATATTTTTATTTTTACTATTTGTGCCGTTCTTGCTTTAATTTTTATCTCTTTATTGTAATTAATTAACCTTTCTTTTTGTTTTAAGGGTGATGTTCTCTCTCCGACTTCCCTCTATTGTCTTAGTGCTAATGTTATAATTATTTTTCCGTTTGTGTCATACAACGTGAGCACTTTCGCTCTTGTATTTATTTAAGTCCTGTTCCACAGATTATTTCTAGTTAATATTCCATCTACAGGTAATCTTTGTTCTAGTGCCACCATATGTAACTTAAAACTTAGATTTTCCACTCCGTTATATGAAATTTTTAACGTATCTAACGTTTTTACGAAGCCTCCAAACGCTCCACTTAAATTTTGTATTTCTTTGCTTCTATTTTCAATTGTTTCTAACGCACTTTGTTTAACTAAACTCGTCCGATTCCAAATTTGCTTGAGTCGTTTTCATCGTCGAAATCGCACAAGTCATCAAACGAAATACAAATGACCACGATCTTGGTTATTATTTTGAATTCTGTTTGTTTAAATTCATCTTCAATTCCAAATTTGCTTGAGTCGTTTTCTTCGTCGAAATCGCACAAGTCATCAAACGAAATACAAATGACCACGATCTTGGTTATTATTTTTAATTCTGTTTGTTCAGTAAACTTGAGTAGTTTTTGAAAGCGCCCTTTTAGTAGTCCAAAGGCATTTTCCACTACCATTCGTGTTGAGGAATGTATTTCGTTGAATTTACGTAGGCTTTCATTTAAATCTCCGTAATCTTTAAAAGGAGGAACTAGCCATTTCGTTGACGGATAAGCGGAATCACCTATGATGAAATATGCATTCGGAAACATTTCTTCGTAATGGCTTTCTGCATCTTGAAACAGTTTGGATCTCCTTAAGACTCTGTAGTCATGAAGCGATCCCGGTTCCCCACAAGTAATGTCAATGAACATTTTGTTTGCGTCCACCACAGCTTGCAGCACAATACTGTATGTTTTTTCCTATCGAAGTAAATTTGCTTATGATCTTTTGGTCCTTTAATTGCAATGTGCGTACAATCGATAGCTCCAATTACGCCCGGAATATTTTTTTTTTTGAAACTTTTCAAGGTTTTCATTTAGATATCTTCCTTGTGGCCATTTAATATGTTCTTTACTTACGAATATTAAACTCGAAAGCACAGTTGACCACGCCGCTGACACCGCTACTCCAAACAAATTTGCCAGTTGTCTGAAAGTGACTGTGTTGCTGACATACCAAATGTAGATGTACACTGATTTCTTTGCCGAAATTCGACATCTTCCACCAGTGCAAGTGAATATTGCACTTAAAATAAAAAACGCAAAGTCATAACATGCATTTATTTTAATGGCATTATGTTATACTTATTAAATAATCCATTTTGAAATCCCCCTCGCTCATGGCATCCAGCACACCTTAAAAAGTAGGACACTTCTCATGCAGCTCGATTTCGCTGTCTGAATCTTTAGAGGAGCAGGAACTTCCATACATCGCTTCCACCACTTCGTTGACTTCTTCCATCCCTCTATTACGAAGTTATGCGCGCTGCTCGCCCATGTAAAGACATACAATCTGCAAACGCAAAATATTCTATATAGATTTTAATTTAATATTTTAAGAAAATAAATGTATTTACCAAAGAATCCTCAAAATTGCTCATTTTGTTTTGCCTTTCTAAATTTCAACAATTAAAACAATTATATATTTTGACAGTTGCTGCCAGTGTTGGTAAGCAACTAAAAGCAAATTTTATCCGAGTTGCAGCGTTCTTTTGTAAACGAGTTACAAAAGAAAGTACCTCATGTTACATATGCTAAAAAAAAATTATTTTATCTCCTATCATCTGGATAATAGCTTGTTAACAAAGGTTGATGAAATTCTTGATTTGGAAGTAGTTTTCGATACTACATTCACTTTCGTGCCACATATAAACTATATAATTCCGAAAGCATATTCTCTGCTTGCTTTTTTTCGCCGTAATAGTTCAGAATTCTTAAACCCCTATACTCATAAATTGCTTTACACTTCATTTGTACGTTCCAAATTAGAATATGCGTCGTTATTCTCGCTTGGATCTTTAAATTATGTTGAGCCACTTCCCTCATTTAATACGCGATGCTTGCTTATTCGACTTCAAACCCTCGAAAGCAGGAGACGAATTCGTTCTCTAATGATCATTTTCGATATAATTTCAGGTCAAATCGACTGCCCAGATCTGTTAAATCTCATTCATTTCTTTTTTCCTTCGTGACAATTACGTCAACATAACATGTTTGCCATTCCATATCATAGTGGTAACTATGCGCTCAATGAGCCAATTTCTATGTTAGAACTATGAATGATTATAATTTGCTCTCTAGAAATCATAGCATCGACTTTTCTATTTCTAAGGATAGCTTTAAATCTATGCTAAATGTATTGTTTATATTATAGTATCTTTGCTTCTTAAAAGCCTTAATATTAAATATTTATAATAAAAAAATTGTTAACATATATATCTATTCTAGTCTGTAAGGTTTGTACTATAGACAAATAAACAATTCTGCTAACTGCAGCATGAAGCGAAAACCATCTGGTTTGAGTTGGATGCAGTACTTTGTGGGGTTTAATGTTGCAAAAAATTTGAAATTCCTTAAACGTATTTTGTCTCTTAGCAATGCATTTGCAAGTGCGTATAAATATCACGATAAACCGTTTCCATTTCATCGGGAAGATTTTTACAGGCATTTTCAGGCTGGCAACAATATGAAATGTGTGGCAAATACATTTCATAATAAATAAGTGCGGTATTTTCTTTTTTAACAATTTTGCAACGGAGTGATGTTTCCCTACCATAACGCTTGGATGGGTTCCCTTCTTCATTTAGAACTCTTGATGGATTTACTGACGATCGCGTCGAAATTAGTGGCATATACGTCAATCTTTTTAAGGAATCATTCTCTTCAGATTCTTTTAATCCTGATGGAGAGTACTTTGAATATATGAATTCCACACCCGGGGTTTCTTTGGAATCTATATTTTAATGTTTATTGGATCGATCGATGAGGATTTTGGCGCTGGACCCGACGGTGTTCCTGCCGCAGTGTTAACACAATGCGGTTCGTTTTGAGTCAACCACTTTCTTTATTATTCAATAAATCAATTCACTTAAGTTATTTTACAATTTTTTGGAAAAAAATCATTTATAAGTCCTATTAATTAAAAAGTTTGGAGAAATGATATTAATAATTATAGGCCTATTGCTGAACTCTCATCGATTCCAAAACTTTTTAAGCGTATCGTGTATGATCGGGTAAAAATTCACTGTGGGGAAGTCATAACAACTCGTCAGCATGATTTTGTGAATAGCAGATGTACTGTCTAATCTTCTCGATTTTAAAACATTCTGCTTAAATTCGATTGATTCTGGTAACCAGGTCGATTGTGCTTACACTGACTTTAGTAAGGCATTTAATAAACTACTACACAATATTTCCACAATATTTTGTGAACTGGATTAAATCGTATTTGAAGGAGCGATCTTACCAAATACGTTTCCGAGACGTACTGTCTTCTACATTTATTGCTGAACCAGGTGTTTCTCAGGGTAGCCACCTTGGTCCACTTCTGTTTATTTTAGCAATCAATTATGTAACTCACATCATCAAACACTCTCATCTGCTCATTTATGCCGATGAAATGAAAATATACAGAACGATTAATTCTAAAGATTAATCTGATCTAAAATCCTTCAAAGTTTGGTGTTCTAATAATAATATATTTCTAAATCCTGGTAAATGCCAAACTATGACTTTTTCACGAAAAATTAATAATTTTGTATTTGATGATAAGATTAAAGCTACTGCCTTGAGTCGTGTAGACACCGTCAAAGACCTACGTATATGCATGGATTCTAAGCTATCGTTTAACATTCACATTGATTATATTTATAAAAAAGCATCCTCAATGCTTGGATTTATAAAACGCTGGGCCAAAGATGTGCATGTTGATCGAATAGAAAGAATCCAAAAATTGATTCAACTACAACGTTATATTATGCAATCGTGCGTCCTCACTTAGAGTATGCAAGTCAGGTTTGGTCCCCAAGTTACAATGTGCATGTTGATCGAATAGAAAGAATCCAAAAACGTTTTGTTCGGTTTGCCTTAAGGGGCTTAAGTGGAACGGACATATTAGACCTTCCTTCTTATGAGGACCGTTTAAAACTATTAAAAATGCAGTCTTTAATTGATCGAAGGAAATCTGCAGATCTCGTTAATTTACACCAACTCATAACATGTGTATTCGATTTTACGGAACTTCTTTCTCATATAAATTTGAACACTAATTCTACTACTTAGAGTAGAAACGCTAACAATTTAATTTATTTATCATTCAGTTGAACAAATTATATGGCTGATGCTCCTTTAAGCCGCATGAGTTTCTTTGCAAACAATTATAGCGTTTTGGATGTTAATTTGTTAAAAGGTCTACTCAAAAGTAGATTGAAACCGCTTGTGTAATTAGTAGAGCAACACGACTCGATTTTCGATTTGAGTAATTCGGTTTCTCGGTAATGCGGCCGTGGCGTACTGGTTAAGGTGCGTGGCTTGTTTGCGAAAGAACCCATGCTCAAATCGCATCTGACACAGAATGTTTTTTCAATTGAATTAGTTTTTCTGTTCGGCCGTCACCTATCTGCAGACAATGGCAAACCGTCAGAGAGTAAAAACTGCCGTGAAAAGCTTCTTGAGAACATAAGCTGTTCGAAGTCGGTTTTAAGCTTGTAGGTTCAGTTCTCGATCATTTGTGTTCAAACATTTCTTAACACGCACAAAACTCAATTGTTCATTAGAAGTTCGGTCAAAGCCCTTTCAAGGGCTGAAATGGCCATTTAGTTTTTTTAATTAATTCGGTTTTTCGGATAACTCGAAATTCGAGTAACTCGAGGAATTATCGAGTTATTACTCCGCGCCTTGGAGCACTTTCGGAATCCAGTTTTGAAAAACTTCTTTTGCTAAAAGTGAGTAATGATACTTAATTGTTAGTTTTTTATTATATTTAATTTATTCTTTGTAGATGTGTTTGTAAAAATAAAATAAATTAATTTGACTTGTTAATATTATTCACTGTAAGACAATTTTCTTCATGGTAACTTGGTGAGTATTTGATACAAATTACTTCTGTTCCTTTCTGGAGTAAATCGATTGCTGCGCTTCATCAGTGTCTTAATAATAAATTGTTTCAAAATTTTTTTATTTTAAATTTTACTAATAATATTTAGAAATGGTAAATTTCAACTGGTTACTTTTTATTGTCCTTTAGAATTACAGACTTCTTTCTGTACATGAAATTAAAGAACGGTGCGTATTATATCCGGCAGCTATATCTTTGAAGTACTCAAGGAGTTTGTATACCTTGGCACCGCCATTAATAACAACAACGAAGTCAGCCTGGAGATAAAGCGAAGAACAATAATTGTTAATAGGTGCTACTATGGGTTCAGTAAGCAACTAAGTTCCAGAGCCCTGTCTTGATCGACAAAACTAACACTCTATAAGACGCTCGTTCTACCTGTGCTGCTTTATGGCGCTGAGCATGGGTTGTTTTGCAAAGTGACGCAACTGCTCTGGGGGTGTTTGAGAGAAAACCTCTTTGCAAAATCTTCGGTCCTATTTTATATAGGATTTATTTATAAAGGATTATATAGGATTACTATGTTTTAAATTTTTTGCTGCAATTTTCAAACTGATAGAAAAAGAGCAAAGCCCGAACCTGAGCCATGAATAAAAAATGAATAATGAATAAAAAATTAATAATAAATAACATATGAATAATGAATAAAAAATTAATAATGAATAGAAAATGAATTAGAGTAACAAATGCATAATGAATAAAAAATTAATAATGAATAACAAATGAGTAAAAAATAAAATGAATAACAAATGAATAACGAATAAAAATTTAATAATGAATAAAGTAAGAATAATTGAAAATTCTGAAATTCTTTGTGAATTGCATTCTTTGTGAATAGCATTCATATGAACAAAAATTTCATTCATTATTCCGAATAATGAAAATGAATAATTGAAATGAATAATTAATCAATTTTTAAAACTTAAATGTGAATTAAAAATCGTATTTATGAATCAATTCTGCATGCATTACATTGCATGCCCATTTTGTCATTATTCGGTTGTACTTTAAATTCGGAATTCCGATTTTACAGCTCTGATTACCGACAATCTCAAAAACACCTTAAGTGTTTTCGATATTTATTTCACTCTATTCATTTAAATTTTCATTAAAAAAAAATCAAATATTTGAAGGCTTTTTTTTATGCCATTTTCTAAATTTTTGAATTAGCTTCAGAAAAAACTTGCAAAGCATTTTGCACAATTCTTTTCTATAACAATGCTTATACGTTGTGACGAAACTTCGAGTTGAGTTTAAGAAAATCATGATTTGTCTTATTGTCAAGAGTTCTACTCATCAACAATAAATAAGACAGTTTATCGTTGGATTTTATACGAGTACCCAGTTCTTTGTGGTAATATTTTCGAGAGTATGGAAAAATCTATTAATGTCAACGTCCTTCTTATAAATATAAAATTTTAATGTGAAACTACAATTGAAATGTAACCTCCTATTTTTAAAGTAAATGGTAAATTTATGTAAGCGAATGTTTTAAGTCAGATCTATTATTTTGATGCAGAGAAAAATTATAAATATGATACTATTCACTTCCATATTTTAACGAGAGTACCAACAGTAGATACGATATGGTGATTCTGGCGCAGGAGGCGCGGAGGTGCAAGCCAATGACATCACTTAGGCCCCAGCGCCATCTAGTGGGTTTTTTTTTTGCTAAAAATCGGAAAGTTTGGTTGGGGTATGTCTTTGCTAAAAGCTATTAAAATCGGCAAGTTTTGGGTTATGTCTTTGCTTTAAGCTATTAAAATCGGCAAGTTTGGGGTATGTCTTTGCTAAAAGCTATTAAAATCGGCAAGTTTTGGTGTATGTCTTTGCTTTAAGCTATTAAAATTGGCAAGTTTGATGCATGTCTTTGCTTTATGCTATTAAAATCGGCAAGTTTGATGTATGTCTTTGCTTGAAGCGATGATCATAATTTTATTTACTACATTATCGGTAGTGGTAGTCAAGCGAGTTCTTATCAGTGTTTGCATGTTTTGTTTTTTTTTTCTTAACCCTCGAATTCGTTATAGCAATGACTAAAATTCTGCCGTTCGACTTTAGCTGAAATGATATGGCTTGCTTTGTGAAAAATATACACAGGGTGTCCCCCGCAATTGAGTGCAACTATTTACGGAGCTGAAAGGTTATGTCGAGCTGAGCAAAAAATCGTACGGGTGGGGGGGGGTCTATTTTCACATTCTTAGGAGCTACAGGGTTAATTAATATTTCACGACTTTGATTCACGTTACTGTTTCTAGCCAAAACAACTAGCATACATAAGACTTATTTTGATATTATTTTTACTTATTTTAAAGGCAATGAAATCACCTTTCCAACGGTATATCAACAAACTCCACCAACTTATCCGTTACTGAGCTGTGATCGTGTGAAGATGAAATCAATCGGTTGAAACTACCAAATATCAACATTGAGTGCAAATTTCTTAGAATTGTGCGTAATAAATGAATTTTTTTTAATCAATTTTGTTATTTATTTAATGTTCTTTTCAATGGCACCATAAACATAAACATATCTTTAAAAATAAAAAAGTTTTCTGTACTAAAAAAATTATACTTATTAAAAAACAATAATAAATAATGACACAACAATTAGTTATGCAGTAGATAATATCATTGTTTTCTAATAAGTATAATTTTTTTAGTACAGCTAACTTTTTTATTTTTTAAGATATGTTTACGTTTTTGGTGTCATTGAAAATAAAATTGAATAAATTACAAAATTGATCCTAAAAAAAATTTCATGTATTACTCGAAATTCTGAGAAATTTGCACTCAAAATTGATATTTGGTAGTTGCAATCGATTGATTTCATCTTCACACGGGCACAGCTCAGTAACGGTTAAGTTGGTGGGGTTTGTTGATATGCCGTTAGAAAGGTGATATAATTGCCTTTGTAATGAGCTATCAAAATAAGTTTTTTGTTAGTTAGCTTTTCTGCTAGAAACAATAACGTGAATCAAAGTCGTGAAATGTTAATTAACCCTGTAGCTCCTAAGAATGTGAAAATAGACCCCCTCCCCTCCAATACAATTTGTTGCTCAGCTCGACATAAGCTTTCACCTGCTTAAATAGTTGCACTCAATTGCGGGACACTTACTTACTTACTTACTTAGGTGGCCGTGACAACCCGTGTCCGGATTTCGACCGACCTCATCAGCTCTCGCCAGGCGCCTCTGCTTTGCGCGCGCCTTCTCCAATCGGATACACCAAGTGCGGTTAGGGCTTCCTCAGCCTGGTCCATCCATCGGAGGCATGGTCTCCCTCGTCGTCGTTGACCAGCGACCCTCGCTTCGAGCACCTTTTTCGCTGGAGCTTCGTCGTCCATTCGATGGACATGACCCAGCCAGCGTAGTCGCTGCACAGTTATACGCCGAACTACGTCAATGTCTCCGTAGAGCTCATACAGCTCGTGGTTCATTCGGATGCGATAGTCATCGCCGACTCGAACAGGACCGAAGATTTTGCGAAGAACTTTTCTCTCGAACACCCCCAGAGCGGCTGCGTCAGTTTGCGAAACTACCCATGCCTCAGCGCCATAAAGCAGCACAGGTAGAACGAGCGTCTTGTAGAGTGTTAGTTTTGTCGATCGAGAGAGGGCTCTGGAACTTAGTTGCTTACTGAGCCCGTAGTAGCACCTATTAGCAATTATTGTTCTTCGCTTTATCTCCAGGCTGATTTCGTTGTTAGTATTAATGGCGGTGCCAAGGTATACAAACTCCTTGACTACTTCAAAGTTATAGCTGCCGGATGAAACGTGGGAGTCTAAACGCCGAGCTCCCTTGTTTGTAGACAGCATATACTTTGTTTTACCCTCATTTATCGTCAAACCCACTTTGGCTGATTCCTTTTCGATAGCGGCGAAAGCAGCGGTAACATCTCTCTTGGTTCTGCCAACAATATCAATATCATCAGCGTAAGCAAGGAGCTGGACACCTTTATAGAAAATGGTGCCATTACGATGCACACCGGCCTTTCGTACGATCCCCTCCATGATGATGTTGAAGAGATCGCAAGACAGTGGATCGCCTTGCCTGAAACCTCTTTCGGTATTGAAGGTTTCGGAGAGGTCATTTCCTACCTTGACGGAGCTGCGTGTGTTGCTCAACGTCATTCTGCAAAGTCTAATCAACTTTGCAGGTATACCGAACTCAGACATTGTTGCGTATAGGCAATCCCTTCTCGGGCTATCGAACGCAGCTTTAAAGTCGACAAAGAGATGGTGTGTGTCAATTTGATTTTCGTGGGTTTTCTCCAGGATTTGTCGTAGCGTGAAAATCTGGTCTATGGTAGACTTACCAGGTCGAAAGCCACACTGATAAGGTCCAATCAGTGTTTTTGTAATTGGCTTTAATCTTTCACACAGTACGCTTGAGAGAACCTTATATGCGATGGAAATAAGACTGATACCTCTATAACTTGCGCAGATTGTAGGGTCTCCTTTCTTAAGTATAGGGCACAGTACACTGAGGTTCCAATCGTCGGGCATGCTTTCTGCTAGCCATATTTTGCTGATGAGCTGATGCATGCGCCTTATCAATTCATCGCCGCCGGTTTTAAACAATTCAGCTGACAGGCCGTCAGCACCCGCTGCTTTATTGTTTTTGAGTCGTTGGATAGCAACTCGAACCTCTTCATGGCTAGGTGGTGATACTTCCACTCCGTCATCGTCGATTGGTGGCACTGCACTGTGCTCTCGATGGGCGGCATTGGTGGAATCGTCGCCATTAAGTAAATTGGAGAAGTGCTGTCTCCACAATCTAAGCACACACTGTGTATCCGTATTCAGATCTCCATTTTCGTCTCTACAAGTGGATGCTCCGGGCTTGAAACCTTGGGTTAGACGCTTAACCTGTTGATAGAATTTTCGTGCATCCTTCTTGCCCTGGTATACCTCTAGTTCCTCACGCTCACGCTTTTCCTGCTCTCTTTTCTTGCGTCTGAAAAGGCGCCTCTCTTCCTTCCTCTTTTCGCGGTAGTTTTCTCGCACGGCTCGCGTTGCAGCTGACTGCAGCGTTTTTCTATAAGCGGCGTTTTTTACTGCAGTCGCAATGCGACACTCCTGATCGTACCATTGGTTCCGAGGTTGCGGGCGCCGGAAACCAATGACTTCTTCAGCGGCAGCGCGCATGGAGTGGGATATATGCGCCCAAAGTCCGCCGGCGTCGTCGAGTCCAGAGGTTGGTCGGTTGAGCTTAACCGAGAGTTGAGCGGAGTAGGCTTCGGCAGTCCGTTGTAATTGCAGCTTAGCGACATCTAGCTTTCGTTGCATTCCTGTGCGTATGTTCTTGGCATTGCATAATCGCATGCGGATCTTGGCTGCAACAAGATAATGGTCGGAGTCAATGTTGACCCCCCGAAATGTACGCACATCTAGAACACTAGAGGCATGCCTTCCGTCGATTACAACATGATCAATTTGGTTTCGCGTTTTTTGATCCGGGGACAGCCAGGTGGCCTTGTGGATGTCGAGGTGCTTAAATCTGGTGCTACTAACTACCATGTTTCGTGCCGCGGCGAAGTCGATCAGTCTTAGACCGTTGTTTGTGGAGGTCTCGTGAAGACTGAACTGACCGACAGTGGGGCCAAAGATGCCTTCCCTTCCGACTTTCGCATTAAAATCGCCGAGGACTATTTTCACGTCATGGACCGGAAGGTGGTCATATACGTCCTCAAGACTAGCGTAGAAAGCGTCCTTGACGGCTTCGTCCTTTTCCTCCGTCGGGGCGTGCGCGCAAATAAGGCTTATGTAGAAAAATTTTGCCTTGATGCGGATCGTGGCCAATCTTTCGTTCACAGGTGTGAACCGGGAAACAAGGTGGCGTAGTTTCCGGCTAACGACGAATCCACATCCGAATTCGCGCTTCTCCGCATGGCAGCTGTAGTAGATATCGCAGTGTGCTTGTTTAGAGCAGCCTTGCCCTTTCCATCGCATTTCCTGGATGGCGGTGATGTCAGCCTTTATCGTTTTGAGGGCTTCCGCCAGTTGGATAATGGCACCTTCCCTATAAAGGGTCCGGACATTCCAGGTGCATATCCGTAAATCATTGTCCGTTTTTCGTTTGCGGTGGTCGTCAACGTAATTGGGGTTCTTATCCGAGGCTGGTTTAGTTTTCATTGGGCAGTAGTAATGTGGCGGGACCCAAACCCTGCGCACATTCCATGTTTAAGGTCTATGGAGTGACCCGCCGCTCAAATTAGCCGTCAAACTGACGGATGCCAGTTTGCCGTTGCCCAGGGAACACCACTTGGAGGTTTGAGTCGACTTGAGACGATTTCGACATGGATAATGCTGGCCTCGCCAGGTTGAGGCGGTCAGACACGTTGCCATGTGAAGGTTCGCCCCCTGTTCCCTTTGCGGGACACCCTGTATATTAATATGGGTTGAAGCAATTTATGTTTACAAGCCCCCGCCTAATAACCACCGGCCAAGTCACTTACACCTAGCAACTTCTCCGCCGATGTATTTTATTTTAAGTAAATTCAAGAGTCTGTGAAGCTTCGAGATGCAGAAACTTCGAGAAAATTTTAGAAGCCGACTTATATCATTGTATGCCGATGACGTCACCCATCCCCATCCCGATACGGATTTTAATTTTATCTGATTCACCTTAGTAACAGGATCAAAAAGCATCAGGATCAAAAAGGAGCCGGAACAACAAGGATCTAAAAAAGTCCCACATGAAACTTCCGATTTACCTTAGTAACTTTTTTCCAGAATAGCAAATGGCGTGAGAGAGAAAGGGAGAGAGAGAATTTGATAGTAAGAGAGAGAAAGGGAGATAGCAAATAGCGCGATCCTATACAAATTTTACTTCAGACTGAACCTAAGCCAATGCCATAAGTATAGGAGGCACTCTATACCTATATAGGTATATATTCCACTATATAGGTATAGACTATCAGTTTATAACGAAAACGCATAATGTCAATAACAATCTCTTTAAGCGGAGCCACTTCAACTCTTGTTGCAAAATATTTTCCTCCGGTTGAATTACCTACAAGATATGTTTGTGGACTTGTAGACTTTGTATCAATTAATTTTATAGCAAATGTACATGACCACTGTTACAATTCCAGTTGGTTCATATGAACTTAAAGACATTGCTTCTTTCTTAGAGTCAAGTATAAAATTCATTGATGATTCAATTTATTTAAAAATTGAGCGAAAGACATAGATTTTTCAAAACCATACACTGTTTGGTTGTTGGACAGTTGTTGGGATTCAGTAAAAGAAAGTTGATAGGAAATGATCTACCGTACGAGGAATTTATCAAAGTGGTTACTATAGAGCCGTTACAAGATATTGATCAGTCAGATACAACTAGAAAATTTCAATCTGACTTACCTTTGAATATTACAAATGTAAATACAATACGTATCGAAAGTAACTTGACAGATGGATCATATATTAGTTCTGTTTCCGTACTCGATTTTAGCAACTTGCAAATGTGATAGAACGTGTTTCCGAAATGTCAAATTGCCGTCCATTGGTTGGTTATGTTGTGCCATGAAAAACAAATTTACAAATTGTTAAATATCAATAAATATCAATACATACCAATAAATATAATATATCAAGTTAAAATTGGCGTTGTTTGTAAAAAGTTAAAATTGGCACTGTTTACATTTGATAAGCAACCAGCTCTTTTCATGCTTGAAACTAGCTAGAAGTCGTTTCAGTACTTTTGACACTATTCTCAAATTTAATTTTACTCTCTCACATTGAACTTTACTCGACTTTTACTCGAAAATGTGTACGGAAACACACCTATTATTAGCACTTTGGTTCACACTATTCATGAATTTCCTCTAGATGTTCCACCCGGATATAAAATTAAAGAGAAACCTCAAAATGTCATTTATTTACCTGTCAACTGTCAACAAGTAAACAACATAACGATTAGAATCTCAAATCAAGACGGCGACCTTATAAATTTTCGAGGGGAAAAGATTACCGTAAGACTACACTTCAAGCTAGAACAATTATAACTATGATTATTTATAATAAAAATAAGATACAAAAAGGATTTTCAGTTAGTTCTACATCAACACTGGAACGAGGAGAAAGAGCTAAAAAACCATTGACAAGATATAATATAGAATTTTTAAAATCATTGGGACTTAATCTTGGGAGAAGGGCCAACAACAACTATTACTAAACAGATAACTGCTAAACTGGTCTGTACTTTTCAACAGGATAACTGCTAAACTGGTCTGTACTATTCAACAGCTAACTGCTAAAACTGATCTGTGCTGTTCAACAGCTAACTGCTGATCTGGACTGTTAAACAGCTACCTGCTAAACTGGTCTGTACTATTCAACAGCTAACTACTAAAACTGATCTGTAATGTTCAACAGCTACCTGCTAAGCTGATTGATAATCAATAAATCAATCACAATATCGATAATCAATCAACCAATAATTCAATATGAATGAAATACTCAATGTACTTCAACAACCTATGTACGATGAGAGTATTATAAAAAGAGACTATCATAGTTACTATCCATACCAAAAATCATTTAACAATAACGATGATATTCGTATACCCATTCAAAACCAGGATCTCTTTGTCCTACCAAGTGGGAGTATGATTTACATTCATGGCAGTATAGTAAAACAGGAAGGAGGAAACGATGTAGTAACAACAGGTGTGGAATTTAAAAACAACTTTGTATCATATCTGTTCGATAAAATTCGATATGAAATTAATGGTTTTAAAGTTGATCGTACACGTAATCTTGGAATTTCATCAACCATGAAAAATTTCGTATCATTGAATAATGCTGAAAGTGGCGCATTAAGAAACGCGGGTTGGGTTCCTGATAAAAATTGCACATTGGAAAAATATCATTTTAGTTGCTGTGTGCCGTTGAAAATGTTACTGGGTTTTGCTGAAGATTATAATAAAATAATATTAAATTCGAAGCATGAACTTATCCTTCAACGTTCTTCATATAATGATAGATCATATCATTCTACATATGGAACTGATCAGTTAAAGCTAATAATACTGGTCATAGTTTGGGAAATGCCTCATATACAATTATCAGACTTTGCAAAATTGGAAATGTACAAGATAATTAAAAACGAAAATTTGCTAATACCAATGGCGTTTAGAAGTTGGGACTATCATATAAATCCTATACTACCAAAGGAAACAAAAGTTTTATGGAATGTAAAGCTTTCACCGCAAAATGAAAGACCACGATTTCTTACAATCGGTTTACAAAGAGAAAAAAGTAAACAGGACGGAAGTATATTTGATCATTGTAATATTTCTAATTTAAAAGTATATATAAACTCTGAATCATATCCCTATGATGATTTAAATAGTCGCTTTGAAATGGGACAGTATGCTGTACTATATGATATGTATGCGAAATTTCAGCAAAGTTATTATATGCGGGAACCTCAACCATTGCTAGATGTCGTTGGATTCAAGGCTATTGCACCACTTATTGTTTTTGATGTAACACATCAAAATGAAGCAGTTAAAGTTGGACCTATTGATGTATGAATTGAATTTGAAACCGAAGCAAACAAACCGATTCCAGATAGAACCGCAGCCCACTGTTAAGTAATTCATGATCGATTAATTGAATATTCACCTTTAGCAAATGAAATCGGAAAAAATTAATTAAATGCACGATAATTTTTTTCCATTAATAAAATTATACAATTTGTTTATATGTGTATATTATAATAATAATTATAATAGCAATAAAGAAAAATTTTAATTGATTTTTGTCAGAATTTTACCACAAACATTCGATTATTTTAGCGTTTTTTTTTGAGTACGCTTACTATGCTTATTATGAAACTTGGGTCTTATCACTTAAACCTTGAATTCTTTTTTATAGCGACTTAAATTTAAAATTAAAATCCGTATCGGGGTGGGGATGGGTTACTTCATCGGCATACAATGACATAAGTCGGCTTCTAAAATGTTCTTGAAGTTTCTGCATCTAGAAACTTCTTGACTCTTCTTGGTTGCGGTGTATTTCCTTTACTTAAAATAAAATATAGCGGCGGAGACGTTGCTGGGTGTAAGTGACTTGGACGGTAGTTATTAAGCGGGGGCTTGTGACCCCGATGTCCCCAACTGACGAATAGATATTTATATACGCCTATGTTTTAAATGGTTGTCATCTAATACACAAACTACTTATACAAATCTAATACACGTACCTAATACTTAGCACTACTATGTTAATTTACAAAAATTTCTCTAACCCTTCAGCCTCGCCGTACCTAAATTGTCTTAACCCAAATAAATGTATATATTTTCATAAAGTAAGTCATATCATTTCAGCTAAAGTCGACAAGCAGAATTTGAGTCATTGCTATAACGAATTCGAGGGTTAAGAAAAAATCAAAACATGCAAACGCTGATAAGAACTCACTTGACTACCACTACCGATAATGAAGTAAATTAAATTATGATCAAATCTTAAAGCAAAGGCGTACATCAAACTTGCCGATTTTAATAGCATAAAGTAAAGACATACCTCAAACTTGCCAGTTTTAATAGCTTAAAGCAAAGACATACCCCAAAACTTGCCGATTTCAATAGCTTTTAGCAAAGACATACCTCAAACTTGCCGATTTTTAGCAAAAAACACCCGCTAGGTGGCGCTGGGGCCTAACTAACGTCATCGGCTTGCTCCACCGCTCCGCCTGGTCCAGAACTCTCATATTGTATCTACTCCTGCAAAGAAATTCTATTTATTTCTTCTGTTGTAAAACCCTCATTAATGTGTGTTATGAGCCTATTATGTAATCGGTTTCTTATTTTATTGATTTTATTGTAATAAACTTCTATAGTCGAATGCATTCTCCACGTTTTTAATTTGTCCATCAACTCATTACTAGTCCTTTTTTCTCCAAAGTTGTCTGAAAGTGTTCTCTTAAGGGTTTCCCAATTTGTTCCATTTTCATGTCTATGTATCGTTTCTCTTGTAACTCTCGTACACTTATCTTTTACATATCCAAATAAGGTACTTTTATTGCTGTTATCTAATAAATCAACACCTGGTAGAAGTGCTTCTATTTGAATAAAAAAATCAGGCAACTGATTTATATCGGTGCCATCAAAGCTTGGAATGCATTAGGGAAATTCCAAGCTTTTTTAACACTAAAGTGAATTGCCGTGTAGTGTTTGCGTCCATTTTAAGAGAGTATCATAAAATAATTTCAAAAGAATTCAAAAATATTTCAAATTATTCTTAATATCAATAAATTGTGTTTATGGTGAACTTTAATAGCATCGAAATACAATAACTTATCTTATAACTTTTTATATATTTACATTTTTTCTTACTTGTATAACAAAGTCAAAATCTGCTTCTATTAGGTAAAGGTGTCTTTCGTTAGCTGTTTCTGTAGTGGCTGTTGTTGGTTATTATTGCTTGTTGTTCTCGTCGTTGCTTTACCGGATGTTAATTCGATTTGTATCACTCGCTGCTTATGTTGAGGTTTTTGCTGCTACAAAATGTTATTTTCATTGTTGTTTTGCTTGATGTTAATTTAAATTGTTTCATTTTGGTTTATGGTAGAAGAAAATAGAAATGTTTTTGTCACAATTTACTTGGTGAATGTGATCCCAATGTTTGGTTTTAAGTATTTAAGTATATTTCTCCAGAATTTATTTGGAGGATGTACACTCAATGTTTTTTATTGGCTTTCAGTATGCAAGCTTATTTGTCCACAATTTATTTAGATATATTTGGGTTTTTTTTTACTTCTAATTTAATTAATTTTGTGAAGCGACGCTTTTTACTCCTCGTACGCAGTGCCGTTGGATTTCTGTATTAAAAAATAAAACAACCTTATTCTAACTAACCAATTTCAAAATAAAAAGGGAATTCATGTTCAAATTAAAAATATCATTTTTGATTCAAAAATTTCAAACTTAACACTACTTTTGTCACTGTTGAATTTTAATTTAGCGGTGTTATTTTTAATTTCACATTGTTTTTGTTCGGTGTTATTCTCTGCGTTGTGTGAACAAAACTAGCTATCTTCTGTTAAAAGAAGAAAAAAGTATGTTTGATTTTCCCTAATATAAATGTAGAAATAACTAATCATCCTTTTGGTTAAACAAACGGTTTCAAAACTCTGTATCACAGATTTAAAACTATAATTTCAATAAATTTTACCTCTAAACTGACTATTGTTTAATACTTATTTTAGCTCAAAGCTCAAAAACAATAAAAACATTCATACAAATTCTTTGCAAAATGTGTTTTGCATACAGAAATCAAAATTTTTCAATATTGTTTTACATCAAAAATGTAACCATTACACTTTTAATAGCTCATAATATAAGTTTTGTTCAAAAGTAACAGGTAGTAGAAAACGTAGTAGTTAAATGCATCTTTAGTATTTTGTACTACGAAAAAGTATGATATTCATGCAACTGCGGGATTTTTATGTCATTAAAAAATTGCTCTTTTGCTCTCCTCTTCAAATAAGGATATACATCCTTATTCTTGTGAGATGACGTCAAATATCTGGATAACCTTATAATAATTGAATCATGAGTAGGGACGTTGATATCTATCACTTGGTAATTTTATATTCTTACTGTTTCACTTGGATGGTCTTGAATAGTCACTGGCTCGATACGACTGATCTCGACATTGTGTTCGCCTTTTATAGGCGTTTGGCCTGTGGTTCGAGTCGAATCTCTCTCATCTTCGTTGGTGATGGCTAGACTGCGGATTTTTATGCAGAAATATTTTTTCTGACTACAGGTGTTTTAACTGGTCTTACATATAAATTCGTATATAATATAGTTTCCTAAAGTTTCTTTTAATATGCAAATTATGTGTAAGCTATATGCAATATACAGGGTGTCCCGCAAATGAGTGCAACTATTTACGGAGCTGAAAAGTTATGTCGAACTGAGCAAAAAATTGTGTGGCAAGGGGACATTCTTAAGAGCTACAGGGTTAATTAATATTTCACGACTTTGGTTTACTTTATTATTTCTAGCAGAAAAACTAACTGACATAAAACTAATTTTGATAGCTCATTTTAAAGGCAATGAAATCACCTTTCTAACGGTGTATCAACTAACCCACCAATTACACCGTTACCGAGCTGTGATCGTGTGAAGATGAAATCCATCGGTTAAAAGAAAATTGAATAAATTACAAAATTGATCTAAAAAAAATTTCACTTATTACTCGAAATTCTGAGAAATTTTCACTCAAAGTTGAAATTTGGTAGTTTCAACCGATTGCTTTCATCTTCGAACTTATCTTCACACATCATCTTCATCTCATCTTCACTTAAAATGAGCTATTAACATAAGTTTTTTGTAAGTTAGTTTTTCTGCTAGAAACAATAACGTGAATCAAAGTCGTGAAATATTAATTAACCCTGTAGCTCCTAAGAATGTGAAAATAGATCCCCCCCATTTTTGCTCAGCTCGACATAACATTTCAGCTCCGTAAATAGTTGCACTCGATTGCAGGACACCCTGTATATGCAAGTAATATGCAAACAATATCCAAAAAATATTCAAAAAACTTTCAATATAAAAATTTAAAATTTTATTTTTCGTTGCAAGAAAGATAATTTAAAGGTATTTTTAGAATATCTTACTACAGTTGCACATATAATTTTTTTCGATTCTAATTTTATTTAACCCTTAAGTACTGCTGTGAAAAAAATTACGTAAGTACTGAATTGGTCTGTGGAACCACGAGCATTTTGTTGTTTAATAAAACTTAGTACAATTTTTTTTTTAATCTATATATGGGTGATTTTACGTTAAGAGGTTCTAGCGGTGGCTAAATCAAAAAACCATACGTTAGTTGAAAATTTGACAAACATTCATAATAATAAACAACGTTTACTTTGTGGCGGCCGTGGCGGAGTGGGTAGAGTGTGTGACTCTTACGCCAGAGAACCCAGGTTTGAATCCTCCATCCGACACAGAAAGTTTTTTCAATTGAATTAATTTGTCTGTTCGGCCGTCACCTCTCTGCAGACAATGGCAAACCTCAGAGAGTAAAAACTGCCATGGAGAGCTTCTTGAGAACATAAGCCGTTCGAAGTCGGCGTAAAACATGTATGTCCAATTCTCGATTATTTGTGTGCAAACATTTCATATCACACACCCACAATTGATCATAAGAAGCTCGGTCAAAGTCCTTTCAAGGGCTGAAATGGCCATTTGGTTTTTTTTTTTTTACTTTGTTTCCAGTGAATTGCAATGCCTAAATTAATATAGTATAGTTATAACTGCATGTTAACTTTGAAAAAAGTATCCCTATACTATCTCGCAAAGAAGTCAGTGTAATTTAATAAATTTCTAATTGATTAGACATTTAAGCATTATTTTGTTCATAAAGAAGCATTAGTAATAAGGGTAAATATAAAAAAAAAATCAAATTACTTTTATTTTCCATTAAAAAAAATCCACAATTTTTGTTCCTCGTATTTTAAGTCTCCTACTCTGGACGTTTTACGTCCGTTATAAAATGTCGATAAAATACTTGTCGTTACAATTTTAAATCAATTTTTGACTTTGATGTGAAGTTAACAACAAACGAAGCCCAAGCCACTCGCGTGCTCTCATTGGCGGACAGTTCGATCACGCCACTCGTCATGTGCGTATGTGTCGGTTAATGCAGTATCTCCACTGGTAAAGCCTGTATCATTAAATTGCTCATTCTCTTGTAATTGAAAATGAAACTAGATCATTTCAAATAGTGCGAATGCATAGATTTAATTTGTGTGAGTGAATACACATATAGTACGAATTGGAGAAAAAAATGTGGGACGGACTGCATTTTTAATGCATTGTTTTTGACATTTCTCTCAATTCGTTCATCGTTAAGTTTCGATCAAATATTTACTGTGAAATATTTTGCTGTTAATAATTAATTTGACATTTCTAGAGTACACAAAACTATTTAAGAAAAATGGATTGCCGAATTGGAAGTGATGTGTGGAGCTTATATTAATTTATTAAATGTAGCTGCTATTGAAACACCAGAAATAAAAAAAGTAACATCGTTTATCCTTTTCATACAAAATGTGTCTGTCCTGCCTACGCGCCGCTTGTTTTCAGATTTTAAAATTGGACAAAAAAAAATGAAGTATCATACCGGCTTAAGTTTTATTCTTTTATTATTCAAAGTATAACTTTCTTTGTTATGTGTTTAACTTTAGTTCCTTAACATTACATACTCTTCTGACTGCGTTCGCTTTTTGGTAAAAATATCTCTTCCCTGCCTCTCGAGATGCCAAGTTAGAGATAATAAGTCCAGGGTAGATACGAAACGATACGATAAACACGTAAAAATCAATTAATTGACTGTCCATCTTAAAATAGTATACAATGACTTGACTTACATAGTACAACTTCGAAAAAAGACAACTTAAAATATTTATATCACGCCCCCTTTCCTAATATCAGACAACCTCTTAATCACCCATATGCTTAGAAAAGTTTCTTATTTTTATTGTAAAGCTAAAGTACTAATAGATTTACAATAAAAAGAAGAAAGACATTTTTTTTTTTAATTCCTGAATGGACTCATTTCATTAATTTTTTTAAACCGGTCAAGTTGACAGTGAATGCTTTTTTTTTTGTTTTTTTAACAAAACAAAAAAAAATATTTTTATATTTTGAATCTTATTTTTTATCAAAAACAATAAATACCATAAAAAAATGAGTATGTTCTCAATATTAATATTATAATTTCAAGAACTGCAAGGTTTTCCCCAGTGCCTATTTCAGCATCAGTTTTTATATATAAGAAAAACTGCAATGTCGCCAAGCGGTATAGAAAAAGGAATATTTCTCTTATTGCTATGAAAATATTCAATTTATAAATTTTGACAGCAATTCTTGCAAATATTCTAACTGCATTGCAAGCAGATTTGCTTTTTACAAGTAATGCAGTTATAAGCAGTCTTTCCATATTTTCGCGATGGACATAGTATATATAACATAATCTACGTGTATACTTGTTTACTTTTTCAACTCCTTTTGACTTTTCGCCTTCGGGTCTGCCTAATATTCAATTTATGGTAATTTTACGCTTTAGACGAGGCTTACACGACGGTCTTCCAAAATAACAAAAAAAAAAAAAATTAGGTAAATAATATTGTTGGTTTGACAGACCACACAAAAAGTTAAGTAAGGCAATATTTACCCGCTACTGCACCAATCACGTGCCACCGGTGAGCAAAAAATCGCCAAAGATTGTGTCGGCTGACCAAAGAACTGTGCCGACTTCTATGCAACCTGCCCAGTGAGTCCAAATTCGGTAGAGGAGTTCTTCATTCCGGAAAATTCAAGCAGATGTTCATGCTTAGTGGTTCAATTTGAATCAAAATGTCAGGCAAATATTTATAAGCCCAGATTCGAATACCGATAACAATTTGAAAATAGGAGAAATTTGCCTATCTTAGTAAGAATATTAATATTTCCGTCAGATTGTGAAAGCTATAACCATGTATATAGAAAAAAAGAGGGCACTCAAATTGGAATACATAAACTGTGACATTAGCTGCATTCCCGTTTTCGTTGATTTAAAGCGTGGCTCTATTCTATTCGCAATGCAAAAACAAAAATTAGAACCAGCTCTTTTCCTGGCTCTACTTCTGACCTTAAGATTCTGCTAAGTTTAAAGCACTTTTTTCAAAACGAACATAGTTGGCAAATCTGAATTGCTCTTATTCGAGTTTTCGTCTCACTACTCGCATTCGTGTTTTGGCGTTTCATCGCCAGTAGTGCTAAATTGTAATAAAGTTGAACTAAAATTGTTCCACTGAGATTTGATCTGATGCAGTGCCACGGGATGCAGCTATTATGTACTTACCTTGAAACCTGAAATCATGCTTACCTTGAAGGTTATCTGATAAATTGATAAAATAATACTTACCATTAGAATTGATACTCCCCTTAAATGTTAAAAATTGTCTATTGAAAACGCTGTTTATACTTACCCAGTTGCTTAGAGAATATTTAATATTAATGCTTCTTATAAAAGAAAAAAAAAAAAAAAACAAAAAAAAAAAAAGAAATCTGGACTACCTTCAAAATAAAATTTTAAGGAAAAGTAGGAAAAGAGAAGAATCAGGACACTAATCGCAAGCCATCAATGTTCGTGTGGATAGTTAACAAAAAAATAAATATGATTTCGAAATAATAATCAGGTTTCTGTATGTTAAACAAAAAATCGCGCATGAAAAGCTACTGAGAGCTTCAGGTCAGTTTGTACGAAAAAAGATAATTAATATACTTTTAATATTTTGATGTGTTCAAACAGACCAACAACAGTACTTAAGCGTTAAGAATAGTTTATACTACAATAAACAACAATGGGTTTTTCATGTCTTCAGATGAAACATTAACAATTACCTTGAAAATAGTTTCATAGAACAGTTTTACCCTCGAAACCAAACCCTTAGGATCAAAATTGACCCTATATATCAAAAAAACCGGTGTTTCATATAAAAGCTTTGTTTAATAAAATAAACCTTCTTAAGCAATAATATTCCCCTAAAATAAAAGTTCAAATAAAAGTAAAAATTAACCCAAAGTAACCAATTTCAGTGTACACAAAACTGCCCCGAAAATATTGAAATACTTTTTTTCCATGTATGTTTTTTTTTATTTTTTCAAATGTATTCTTCTGTTTCTTTTCTTTCTTCTTGTAAGTTGCAACAAATGTCTCCTAACAGAGCATCTAGGTTTTACCACTATACTAGTGCTCGAATCTCGCCGTCGTCTGATAGAAACGTTCGCCATACTCATCAGATCCGGTTGGTGATTGTTGACCGAATTTTTCTGCGTGGCAATGCAAGAAATTTATTTTCAGCTCTAGACGCTCTTTGAGGAGACGTTTGTTGAAGTTTACTTACAAGAGGAAGCACATATGGAAATACTTGATTTTATATCTATTAGGTCATTTTGGGAACCCATAAATTGGTTATTTTGGGTTAATTTTTATTATTTCTTAAAAAAGCTTAATTTTTTGTTTAAACAAAGCTTTTTAAAAAACACAGTCGTTTTTGATTTATGGGGTCAAATGGACCCTAAGAGCTTTGTTTTGAGGGTTAAATTGTTCTATGAAATTATTTCCCAGGTAATTTTTAATGTTTTTCCTCAAGACGTGAAGCTGCTAAAGCTAATAAAAAAGTTTTTCTAGCAAAAACTGCATTAACATGTGTGGTGACTCAACACCGCCATATATAAACACTACAACATAGACACACTATATTACCGCAAATATACACTTTGATTAAATTCACTTTGTTTTGTTCATGTTTGTATGATTAAGTTTTTATTGTATTCAAATTTTTATATATCAAAAATTTTCAATTTTTATTCAGTTGTTGAATTTTATTAAACATAAATGTTGTGCTCTATTAAATAATTTTTTTTAATAAAAAATATATAAGAAAAATAAAACTATTCAAAAATAAAAAAACATTTGTATTCACACCAGCGTTGCCATATGTTTTTTTGTAAATCCTGTAATTTAAAAAAAAAAATCCTGTATTTTTAGTGAAAATACTGCTCATATAAAAGGACTAAAAACAAATATTTTAAAATTTTTTTATTATTACATTTTTAATATTCCTTATCTTACCAGGTTTTGTTAAGTATTTGTCCATTTGTAATTTGCTAAAGACTAGCGAAAAGAAATTAACAAAAACGATGACAGCAACAATGACAGGAAAAGCGCTGCCACATGATCAAATTTTTTAAAGGATGTAAAAAGTAGTAGCAACTTTATTTGCTATTTTTATATAAGTACGTACATATAATTTATAAACATAAAATTTCTATTTTTTTTTCTTCAACGAAAATTAAAAAACTGGATTAAAAAAAAACCTGCCTAAATCCTGGGAGAAATATGATCCTGTCTACCTGCTCAAAATACTGCCCAAAACAGGATTAACTGCCCATATGGTAACGCTGATTCACACCAAAACTGCCGATCCTGCCAGGAGCGAATCTGCGAAAAACTCTGTGCGCCATAATCTCCATAAATCCACACTTTCGCAAAGGTACCAAAGCGGCCCAAGGTGCCGGCTATCTGTGGACGATATCGAGTGGTGATTCTGCTAAAAATGTGCTAGGTTGGAAGCATAAAAAACAACGTCTCAATCTATTCTTCAAAATGGAATCCAAGAATCGTGAACGCATCCAAACGCATCAAAATGGAATCCATGAATCGTGAATTCATCCAGGAGCGAAACTGCAAAAAAACTTAAAAAATATAAATTGTTACACCTATACGACACACAGTGGGGTAATAGAGCCAAATTTGGAGATCAATTGACAGGGGCCACTTATCGAGACAAAAATGGTACTTTAGGGGTTTTTGGGGTCGCTGATCACAAATCTGAAGTAAAGAATTTGAAATTCAAAATGGCGGCCATGAACAAGCTAACTTCTGCAAAAAACGTTTAATGGAGGTAAAATGTTGTGTACAGAGACTTACTTGTGGAGTCGCTGATCACGAATCTGAAGTCAAAAATTTGAAATTCAAAATGGCGTCTTCAAAATGGCGGCCATGAACAAGGTAACTTCTGCAAGAACGCTTAATGGAGGTAAAATGTTGTATACAGGGGTTTGTGGGGTCGCTGATCACGAATCTGTAGTCAAAGTTTGAAATTCAAAATGTCGGCCATGAACAACCTAACTTCTGCAAAAACGCTTGCAAAATCTAATCAAGCCATGAAGTTAAAAATTAAATTAACTTCATTAATTTACTTAAATTGAATTAAATTGAATTCTTTACTGCTGGCCCCGCATAAATAGCACTTTTGTGTAGATTTATTGTCTGTCAAGGCGTTACAGACATTTCCGTCAATCATTCTTAAAATTAAATGATGCTTCATTACTGCAACTTTTGCTTCGACTGGCATGGTATAATAACTTAAGTTTTGTATTTCTACAGCTACTATTTCTTTTTCGTTTTTTGAAACAGTTGCACTTTCTTTTGTGAATCTATTTTCAAAGGCCTGCAATATCTGGTCGCCGCAAATCAATTTTAATGGAACAATACATGTAATAAAGAAAGCTGAATCGCTAGCCCCTTGTCCATAAAAGGCTTGTTTATATGAACTATGGCCAGAACTTCCATCAAAGCCCCACTTCGCAAATAAACAAAGGTCGTTTAGTTCATTATCATTTAAATTGTTTATTATATTTTTTTTGTAGCAATAGAAGTCGTTCAACAGTATGATTCAGAATTGCTTGCAAACTTACTTCTGCTGAAGTTTCGCATATTTTAATGCTTTCTCGTTAAGGCTAACAATTTTTTTTTGTCGACTGAACACAATTATTGTGACAGAAATTTTTGTGGAGCGGCGCGGTGAGCAACATTTTGGAGCGATTTTTAAATTTTTGATTAAAAAAATTTTTGAGCTCAAGTTGAAAGCCCGAAAATGTATGAATCTTTTATTTTAATAACAATTACTATGTGAAAAAATAGATGTTACATCATTTATAAAAAGAATAAACAGTAAGGGCCCCAAACTTACACTGACTATTTGATAAATAGGACTTCAGCCAGCTAATAAAACTGGAATCAAATCCCATCTTTTTTAATTTACTGATTAAAATATAATGGTTTACTTTATTGAAAGCTTTCGAAAAATCTGTATATATCACATCCACATGAAAACCTTCTAGAAACGATGTATTCAGAACAAATAACCAGGTTGAAATTAGTTGAGCGACCGGGCATAAAGCCATGCTGAGAAAGAGAAATAAAATTCTTCACTGTAAAAAAAAGTTTTTCCTTTACAATCGATTCAAATAATTTAGAAACCGTTGTTAGCTTCGAAATAGGTCTATAGTTAGAAATATTGTTCTTAGATACAGATTTATGTATAGGAGTGACAAATGAAACTTTCCAACTATCAATGAAAATCCAACACCTCAATGAGTTTTTAAAAATTAACATTAAAGCATATGCTTCACAACATCAGAAGCACAGTTTTTTAGAAAGAAAAAGCAAATCCCATCAGCATCTAACTTAAATGAAGATGTAAGCTCTTGAATCCCATTTATAACATCGTATTCAGTCAAAAAGAGAGAACCAAACCCAAAACCTGTACCCAATCGTTAGAAAAATCGATGTCAACATTATCAGTAGGTTCATAGTTTGAAAGAAAAAAATCCGCAAAAAGATCAGCTGTAGACTGAGCATTATCAGATACAGTATTGTTTAAAAACATTGACAAAGGAATATTTGACGAACATCTTTTGGACTTAACAAAGCGCCAGAAAGATTTTGGGCTTGATTTTATATTGTTTTCAAATTTTAAAATATATTGCCTGTACAAATACTTATCAAGAAAATTATATTCCCGCATATAGTGCCTATATAAAGAAAAATAACAAAATTGGTTTGTAGTTAAAAATTTCTTATAAAATTTAGAGCGAAGATTTTTCAATATTTTTAATCCTCGGGTGTGCCATGACACTTTAGAAGCATTAGATTTAAATTTGGAATGTGATTAGACACACTTCAGAAATTATAGTCTTAAATTTATTAAAACATGTCCAAAAGAACAGAATTACGTCTTCAAAATTACACGCTTTATAATTAAAATTGGTATCTTCGCCATGATTACTTAATGTAAGAAATTTATAAAATGAAATCCGGATTTCTAATGGAACATGGTGTGCACTAACAGTTGAAATAGGAAAATCTGATTCAATTAACCTATAATTAATATTATGTTTATCGTCCAAGGTTCTCGTGCTTTCGCGAGTAGAAGAAGAACCTTCGGACGGGAAAGCGAAATTAAAACTTTATTTAATATTTTGTTGACTTTATTTTATTAAGATGCGATCTTAGTAATATTAGTAATGTTTTATTTTACTTTTGAGTTCCGTTCTGGACACTCTCTGCACACTCTCTACGTCGGTCGCGGGTATTTATAGCAAAGTCCTCAATTCCCAAAGAAGTTTCTTCTTTCTAAAATTTTCCCATAATTTCCAATAAGTGGAAATTATGTATCGACTCTACCCAATCAAATTAATACATGTCATACACAAAAATCTTTATATCAGTTACATATCGCTTCCCCTTTAGCGGTACGTGATCATGTACGCTTTACATGTTGCGTAGCTGCAGGCATTGCACTGCAAGCGGCGCAGCAACTAGGGTAGGTAAATGATCTCTATTATGCTGACTGTGCAAGCTGATGCCGATGCACCCAAACAGTCACTCGCCTTGCTTTGTTTTGTTTTGTTGCTGCCGATGTTATAGTAGGAAACGCTTAACAACCACAAGGCAAAGCGCTGTTTGGTAATTTGAGCGTATGTGCTCAAATTAGGTCAGTTTCTGTGGTATGGAAACAATTAAGGAGTTTTTGTTAACAAAACATTTATTTCTTTCTTTTCTTGAACACCTGCAATTCGAGTCACCGCACTTAAATTAGGTCTTGGTCCTTCATGGAAATAATAGCTACGTAGATAATATAGATAAAATAGTTGAGGGTTTTGGCTTTGTGTGAGGTCGAGCTGTACAAAGTGTACAGTGTTATGCATATGATTGGGTTGTACAATGAGTACAGGGTAATGTTGTGCGGGTCACAACATCCCTCCCCCCTTATAAAAGAAAATTTTTTTCCTTGAAGAGGTTAAAATATTTTCTGTCGTTTTGGTGACCGGTGAGCAGAAATGAGCATAGAGTATTTACATTTTGTATGGGTTAATTTAGTAATAATGAGAATAATCTAATGACAAAAAGTTTCAATAAATATAAACTATATAATATTTATATATAATTTTATAATATATAATATATGTAATTAATAATTTTTTTTTTCTTATAATATTTTTAATCAATTTATTCATTATATTTTTTTCTATTCTGTTGATTATTTATATACACACTTTTTTTTGTAATAATAAGTATTGTTTTTTTTTCAATGGGTAGGTAGTTTAAAAACTCTGTTGTCTTTTATTAAAATGAGTGAAATTTTTTTTTTTTAATATTCTTAGTTTAATTTTTTTTTTTATATATAAATACTAGGGCGGGTCGATTTAAAAATCGCTCAATGCTCTGTGAAAATCGTATTCTAGGGATCAAAATAAGAAATTTTGCCGAAGGAACCATACCTCTAAAACGAATTCTGATGTCCCCCAATTTAGGTCGAACTTTTGGGTAGGGGCAAATTTTGAAAAGTCCCACTTTGACCCATTTAGAGTGCTCCAATCGAGTCCAAATGTATGACCGACCCCCACTAACTTTGGAGGCTTGACCCACCCATGCCAGTGGCACACCCCCTGGAACTCCCCTGTGGGGTTCCCCATACAAACATTTCAAAAAATCACCAGTTTTGGCACTTTACATGGAAAAATCAGCGAAATGGCTATGTTTTTTCTTTATTTTTATTTATTTATTTATTTATAATAATATTTATTATTTATTTATAATAATATCTATTTTTTCTCTTTTGAAATTTATTTAGTCAGAACATATGTTAATGAGAAAATTAATTTAAGTTAGTTATAGAAAAGAAACTAAAAAAATTATTGTTTGAAGTCTTTTTTACTTTCAAGTCTGGGCAATTTCGCACGGCTCTAATGTCGTCGCCATAACAGCCTCTACATTTTCCGGTATAACCCGTTTGGAAACGCTAGCTAGCAATTGAACATGTCGTTCCGTTCCTTGTATGTTCCTTGTGTGATGCAATTTTTGGATCATTAAACGGTGGATCATCTTGATTTAAATATTCTTTCAATGTATCGTACGGAATGCTTCGCGTGAATGGTGGTTCAAATACGTTATTTATGTCATTCATATTGATCATTTCCGTGTAACTTGTGCAATTAAACTTTATATCTGGTTTTTTATAAGCTCTAAGTTGCGTTGGGTCGTCAACATCTGTTCGATAGCGTAGAATTATGTTGATAGCACAGGCGCGCTTTTCTTTGCTATCATCAAACAACATTGATAACAAGATATTTTCCGAATGCGTATAATATGAATTATCTGTAATTACTTGATTGACAATTTTGCGTAAACGAGGTTCTAGAAATCGTGACCAACTAATGAAGTTGAAAAATAATGCACTGCCGTACACGACAGAGCTGTAATACTTGATATTGAAGTACATTGGCACATAACATTTAATTATAAATTCAACCAGAATTCTTAAATTTGCATCTGGATTTTCTGTTGTCACATATAATCGTAATAATCTAGCGGCCTTGCTGAGCCACCGAGAATGTACAATTTTCCCTGGTTTGATGTTAGCCAGATCCACCGAAACCACGCCGCTAGAAATTGCATGGGCCATGTCGTATAAGTACTTCGAATCGGTGGAAAATCTCTTTTTCTCTGCGAACTTTCGATTTATCCATGATGAGAGGTTTGCCATGCTTATCTTTCATTTTAAAATCTTGGAAAAGAGCGGTTCCCAATGCCGATGCTACTCTATCAGGCACACCAAATCTGTCACATACCAAGGCAAAGTTAAAACAATCGTATCTCTCTGTGTATTGTGAACTTGTGCTTCTATCCATATCTTCTTGAACCGGTGGCGGTGCGTATGTTGAATCATCGGGATCTTGGTATGTTGGCATTGATGACATAGACGTTGCTCCTTGCTCTTCAGTTTCCATCACACTGCATCCATTGATAGTCTTCTCTGATTATGTTGATCGTGCATGAACTCTTTGAGGCGTTCGGGAACCCAGCCGCATGCACATGGAGCTGCCTTCAAATCGCATTTACATGTTCCAATGTAAAAAATTGTTTCCAGAGATTTTACATACTCTGTAAATTGTTGGGTTTTGTTTCTTCTCTTGATTTGCTCTTGATATTGGGGGTTGGAATTAATTTTAAAGGTTTTTTTTCGGTTTTTGAGAGTTTATTTAGAAACAACGGTGCAATGTATATTATTCAAAGTATTGTCCATCGTTAGCTACAACATTTTCCCATCTTTCTGGCAGCATATGGATTCCGCGCCGGAAGAACGACTCGTCTTTTGAGGCAATCCACGAATCGACCCATTTTTTGGTATCCTCGTAAGAAGTGAAGCGCTGCTCAGCCAAGCCATGCGTCATCGATCTGAATAGGTGGTAGTCGGAAGGGGCTATGTCTGGGCTATAAGGCGGGTGGGGTAGCACATCCCAATTCAGCGCCTCCAACGTTTCCTTGACGGTTCTTGCAACATGTGGCCGTGCGTTGTCATGTTGAAAAACCACTTTGTCGTGTCTTTTGCCATATTCCGGCCGTTTAACCTTTAATGCTCGGCTCAATTGCATCAATTGTTGTTGGTAGCGTTCCCCAGTGATGGTTTCGTTAGGTTTTAGCAGCTCATAGTACACGACACCCTTCTGATCCCACCAAATACACAGCATAAGCTTGGCGCCATGAATATTCGGCTTGGCCGTCGATGTTGATGCATGGCCGGGTGGTCCCCACGATTTTTTTCGCTTAGGATTATCGTAATGGATCCACTTTTCATCGCCAGTGACAATATGATGCAATAACTCTTCCTTTTATGCCGTTGAAGCAGTTGTTCGCACATGCAAAATCGCCGTTCAACGTCTCTCGGCTTCAACTCGTACGGCACCCAATTTCCTTGCTTTTGAATCATTCCCATGGCCTTCAGGCGTTTGCCGACCGTTGATAAGTCGACTCCCAATGATTCTGACAATTCTTGTAGGGTTTGACACGGGTCTTCATCGAGCAAAGCCTCCAATTCCTCATCTTCAAACTTTTTCGGCTGGCCCGGACGCTCTTTGTCTTCCGTATCAAAATCACCACTTTTAAACCGACGGAACCAGTACTCACAAGTAGAAATCGATGGAGCATAGTCCCCGTAAGCCTCAGTAAGCGTGCGTTGTGCTTCAACCGCTTTTTTCTTCAAATGGAAGCACAAAAGTAAACCATCCCGCAAATTGCGTTTTGTTGGAACGAAAGTCGACTGTTCACAGAGAAAAAAATTATGTTGTTTACACTTCAGTGGAATGACACATACTGAAAAATGAAGCTTAGACAATGTGCTTTGAAATGAATATAGTCACAGGTGTGCCCGATGCGATCTATTGATAGTTACGCCATCTCTTAGAAAACCTTTAAAACTAATTCCAACCCCCAATACTTGTCAAGCAATTTATTCAATTTATTAAATACACTTTTTTTTAGCATTATTTCCATACCAAGATTTTCCCAAATTCCATTCAACTTATCTTGTACTTGAATAGTGAATGATTTATGGGAACACTTTTTTTGTTCTGTTTTAGCACGTTCGCTTAAGTAAAAATAATATCTCAAGATATCCAGATGGTTTGGTAAATTAAGATCAGTCAAATCAGTAGACACACCAAAAACAGTAACATCGTGCTTGGGTATATGACTCATTGGGTTTTCGATAGTTGTTGATGTTGTTGCTTCATCTTGCGGTGTAGAGGATGGTGGATTCATTGTAAACTTTTTGATTTGGAATGGTCAAGTTCACTTATTATTTTTTTTAAAATATTTTTTTTATTTGAAATTAGCACTTCACACTTTGAGTTCTTCACAACGACTTAATGCATTCCCAAAAACTGTTGCGTTATATATGGTCTACGAGACGAGGTAATAGGAATGAAATGGTAATTTCAATTATACCTGCTGTGTCTTGTGGTGGCTTAAAAACGCACACAAGCAATTTTAGGATCTGCAATTGTGTCACAGTGATACCTTAATTTTTTAAAAGGGTTGCGGTGCATTCCAGTGATACCTTAATTGTTAAAATGGTTGCATAAAACGCGCATTTCTTAAGAAGGTGCCATAAAATACCCACAAAAAGGGTTGTAAAAACAACCTTCATTTCTTAAGTAGGTGCTATAAAAAAACTACACAAGTAAGTTTACGACATGCAGCTGTGTCTTGTGGTGCCTTAAAAAACACACACAAGCAATTTTCCGATTTGCAATTGTGTCACAGTGATACTTTAATTTTTTAAAAGGGTTGAATAAATTTCTAAAGAGAAAAAAAACTCCAAAAAGAAAAAAACATAGGCATTTCGCTGATTTTTTCATGTAAAGAGCCAAAACTGGCGATTTTTTTAAATGTTTGTATGGGAAACCCCCAGAGGGGTTCCAGGGGGTGTGCCACTGGCATGGGTGGGTCGGGCCTCCAAAGTTAGTGGGGGTCGGTCATACATTTGGACTCGATTGGAGCACTCTAAATGGGTCAAAGTGGGATTTTTCAAAATTTGCCCCTACCCAAAAGTTCGACCCAAATTGGGGGACATCAGAATTCGTTTTAGAGGTATGGTTCCTTCGGCAAAGTTTCTTATTTTGATCCCTAGAATACGATTTTCACAGAGCAATGGGCGATTTTTTTGTCACCCCACAAATCAACCCGGCCTAATATATACTAAACCTCTGCACGGGTAGTCTAAAAACGACTTTCAACACATTCGTTTGGAAACGAGTGAATTCCAATTTCCAATTTTTAAAGTTTTAAATTCAATTGATGGCACCGAATGTTATGTTGTTGTGCACATAACAATCGACTCATATATTTTTGCTGCATTCATTTTTTACAAATCCTTCATTTTCTTCATTCTGTTATGTTTGGTTTAGATTCATTTGCCTGACGAATGCTACCGGCTTTGTTATGTTTGAGTCGTGCCGATAGAGTGAGTCGTTACAATCGTTTCCAAACGAATGTGTTGAAAGTCGGTTTAACACTCTTTATGGCTATGCTGTTAATTTCACTCGCTGTTATAGTTATGTAAACTACTGAACTCGACACCGAATGCACTATTTTTGTAGTAGAAACGAGTTAATCCGTGCAGAGGTTTAATATATACATAGCAACAATTTTTTTTTTGATAATTTTTTTTAAATACTTGTTGAAAGCTTTTTGTGAAAACTAGAAATCTCTTTTTTTTAAATTTGCGCATTTTGATATACAAAATCTTTCTTTTAAGTTTTCATAAATCGTTTGGGCAATATTTTTATCGTCTTGCAAGACTTGAGAGGGAACGGAAAAAAATTGTGGAAAATCGTTGTGGCTTTTCTAAGCTGTAAAAATGGCTAGTCAAAAGCAAGCTAACTAGAAACCTAAAAATATATTTTTGTTGTGTGTCTCCCTTTTTATTTTAGTAAAGACTTGTTTTATTTTTATTTTCTTTTGTTTTTATTTATTATATTTGTTTTTTTTTCTTTTTTGATATTTAAATGAAACCAGAAAAAGAAATTGTTATTATAAAAATTGGTGTTAACTTTATAGACCCGTATACTAATGGTGTCAGAATTATGAGTATGACCAGCATCATTGTCTGAAAATAATTGTATTTGCGTTCCTGTGGTTACTAAAAGTTTGTAGAAAATTATCATAGGTGTATTGATGTAAGGTGTTTGCTGTGAGTTTAAGTTATGCAAAATTGTTTTATGTGTGTGTTGTAAATTTTTTTTTTTTTTTTGTATTATTCGGAAAATGATTTCAGGTTATTATTGTGTAAAACTTTAATTTTGTTGCGAATTTTTATAGCAGTGTTTTCCGGTGATATTACATTTATAACATCAAATGGACCTTCCCATAGTGATGAAAACTTGTTTTTCCTTGTTTGGTTCCTAATTAGGACTTTTTCTCCGACATTAAATGTTTTTGGTTTTGCACCTTTGTCAAAGTATTCCTTTGATTTTTCCTTTTATCTTTTATGGTTTGTCCAGCTTTTTAAAACCATGCTGTTATCTTGCCTTTAATTCGTTGGCGTAATTTTCATAGTTATAATAAATAGACTGATCTTTTTGTAAGCTGGACGGAATTTTAGCAGGATATCCAAAGAGTAATTCATGAAGACTGTAATTAGTGCTACTATGTGGTGTATTATTGAAAACAAATATTGCATAAGGGATCCAGTCGTCCCAAGTGAGAGGGTCATTATTGACATAATGCCGGAAGTATTCCGCTAATGTGCGGTGGCTTCTCTCAAGTGCTCCATTTGTTTGTGGATGATACGAAGTAGTTCGAAATTTTTTAATTTTTAGTAATTTACATATTTCTTTAAATAAATCGCTGAGGAAGTTTGTGCCTTGATCGGTTAGAAGAGAGTCTGGAAATCCAAATCGGCAGAGTATTTGCTCTACAAAAGCTCTTGCAACTGTGGTTGCTTCTGCGTTTTCCAGAGGTATAGCTTCGGTGAATTAAGTTGTCATCCTGAACAGTTAAAATGTATTTATTATTTTAGTAGCTAACTGGAATTGGGCCGACTATGTCTAATGCCACTCGTTCAAATGGTGTTGAGCTTGTAGTTGTAATCTTCATTGGCACTTTTGGAGATTTATTTAGCTTATTTTTCTGGCATGATTCGCATGTTTTAATGTATTTTTGTACGTTATGCTTCATTATGGGCCAGAAATAATTTTGTTTTAATCTTTTTAGGGTTCTATTTACTGCTTGGTGTCCTCCAAGTGGAGCTTCGTGGTGTTCTCTTAGAATTTTGCTTAAATCTTCCTTGCTGTCCAAAATTATTCGGTGGTTCATATGCAAAAATATGGTGATATCGTCATTTTGAAATATTTTCTGCAACAATCTCCTAAAATTTTCTTCAAAATTTGAGCCTAAATTTGGTACTGTCATGACTAGTGATTTTATTTTCATTGTTATTCATTGTTATTTTTGTAATAAATATCCCTGATATTTTGCAGACATTGTTTAGTCATTTCTCGATCTTTTAGGGTTCTGAACGGTAATGGCAAGGTTGTTACTTGCAAAAGTAACGCTGCGTTCGAAAGCCCGAGAAGGGATTGCCTATACGCAACAATGTCTGAGTTCGGTATACCTGCAAAGTTGGTTAGACTTTGCAGAATGACGTTGAGCAACACACGCAGCTCCGTCAAGGTAGGAAATGACCTCTCCGAAACCATAAATAACGAAAGAGGTTTCGGACAAGGCGATCCACTGTCTTGCGATCTCTTTAACAGCATCATGGAGGGGATCGTACGAAAGGCCGGTGTGCATCGTAATGGCACCATTTTCTACAAAGGTGTCAGCTCCTTGCGTACGCTGATGATATTGATATTGTCGGCAGAACCAAGAGAGATGCTACCGCTGCTTTTGCCGCTATCAAAAAGGAATCCACCAAAGTGGGTTTGACGATAAATGAGGGTAAAACAACGTTTCATCCGACAGCTATAACTTTGAAGTAGTCAAGGAGTTCGTATGCCTTGGCACCGCCATTAATACCAACAACGAAATCAGTCTGGAGCTAAAGCGAAGAACAATAATTGCTAATAGGTGCTACTACGGGCTCAGTAAGCAACTAAGTTCCAGAGCCCTCTCTCGATCGACAAAACTAACACTCTACAAGACGCTCGTTCTACCTGTGCTTCTTTATGGCTCTGAGGCATGGGTAGTTTCGCAAACTGACGCAGCCGCTCTGGGAGTGTTCGAGAGAAAAGAATGAACCACGAGCTATATGAGCTGTACGAAGACATTGACGTAGTTCGGCGTATAACTGTGCAGCGACTACGCTGGCTGGGTCATGTCCATCGTATGAACGACGAAGCTCCAGCGAAAAAGGTGCTCGAGGCGAGGATCGCTGGTCAACGACGACGAGGGAGACCATGCCTCCGATGGATGGACCAGGATGAGGAAGCCCTAATCGCACTTGGTGTATCCGATTGGAGAAGGCGCGCGCAAAGCAGAGGCGTCTGGCGAGAGCTGATGAGGTCGGCTGAAACCCGGACATGGGTTGTTACGACCACATAAATAAGTAAGTAAGTATAGATCTCTGTTTCTCCCATAATGGGTTTTGTGAATGCTGGGGATTGCCTGTTTGCAACCTCTTCTTCTAGTGATTCCGTTATGGGTAATATTAAAATTTTTACTTTTGATTCTTTATTTGAATTAATAGATTCTTGGGTATTTATAACTTTTAACTTCTTGTCGCTTGAATTTGGCGTTGGTGTTTTATTTGCGTTGTTTATTATATTTTTATTTGCTATTTGTCGCGTCATGACCATTACATTGCTTTCCTTTTTTGAGCTATTGGCGCTGTCTTCTAGTCTACTGAAGGCGTCTGCATTGGTGTTACATTTTCGTGCCTTGTATTTGATAGTGTATTCATTTGTAGTGTATTCGTATTCAGATAATAAGATCCTCCATCTTGCAAGCCTGGACATTGGATCTTTTAATTTCATCAACCACTCCAGTAGTTTGTGATCTGTATAAATAATGAAATGTTTTCCGTATATGTATGGACCGTATTGTTTTACCGCAAATACTATCGCCAACAATTCTTTTTCCGTGGTACTGTATCGGTTCTCTGCATCGTTTAAAGTACGACTAACAAAACAGATTGGCTTGTCTTTACCAATTGATCCTTGCGACAATACTGCCCCGAGTCCTGCATCACTTGCATCTGTCGTGACTATAAATTCCTCGCTGAAATTTGGATAAACTTAAATGGGTGGACTTGTTAATTTTTCCTTTAATTTTGAGAATGCTTCGTCGCAGAATGCGTCCCAATTAAATTTAGTATCCTTTTTAAGTAATTTTGTGAGAGGTTTAGCTATACTTAAAAAGTTTTCTATAAATCTTCTATAATATCCCGCAAATCCGAGGAATGATTTAATTCCTTTTGTATTTTCCGGAGTAGGATAGGTTTTTACTACATTAATTTTTTCAGGATCAGGTTTTATCTCACTTTCAGATATTATATGCCCTAAATACGTTAATTCTTGCTCTAAGAAATTACATTTTTCAGGTTGTAACTTAAAGTTGTGTTGACGCAATCGGTCAAATATTTTAACTAATTTCTTGTTATGATCTCATAAGTCATAACCATACACAACGATGTCGTCGACGTAAACAAAACATTCAAATCCTTGTAAACCCATGAGGACTTTATTCATTAGCCTCTGAAATGTCGCGGTTGCGTTTTTTAATCCATAGGGCATCCTGTTATACTCATAACGGCCAAATGGTGTGCTGAAAGCAGTTTTACATTTATAAGATTCTTTTACTGGAATCTGATGGAAACCTTTGACCAAATCCAAAGTGCTAAAGTATTTAGCTTTACCCAACTGATTAAGTATATCAGTTATGTTGGGCAAAGGATATGCGTCACCAATGGTTAAATCGTTGAGCTTTCGGAAATCTACAACAACTCTCCAACGCTTGTTGCCTTCGGAATCTACCTTTTTTGGTACTAATAACAAGGGTGAGTTCCATAGACTTGCACTTTCACGAATAATTTCGTTCCCCAACATTTCTTTAACTTGTTTTTGTATTTCTTGCCGCTGACTTTCAGGAAGCCTGTATGGCCTAACAAATAAAGGAGGTTGGTTTGCTTCTGTTATGATTTTATGTTCAGCTGCTTGAGTACAAGTGAGGTGGTCTTCCTCGAAATAAAATAAATCGTTGTAGTTTCTACAAATTTCTAAGATTGCTTGATGTTCCTCTTTATTACAATGTGTTAGTTCTATGTTTGTTTCTATTTTTTTTAGTCTACCCTTTATTATATCTTTTGTTTTATCTAGTTTGACTTCATTGAAATTTTCTATCTTTTCCCACTCATATTGAATTTTATTTAAATCGATTTCTTTAATTTCTTCCGTTGTGTTCATGAAAAGAACTTTTACTTTATTTTTTATTGGGCGTACCATGGTTTCCGCCAAATATACTCCTGGGTTTATTTGTTTCTTGTGGATCACTGCGTCTTTTGTATAAGCAAAAGGGTCTCAACAAGTTGTTTGCATCGGGGTTGCAAGGTAATGGATTGTAGCCCGTAAACATCAGGTTGAGCTGCCTCAATACTGTTTTTACAAATCCTCTCATTATAATGGAGATAATGCCTTGGTTTTTCCTTTTGTAATTTTTATTTTATCTTTAATGAATTTTACACTTTGAGGTGGCAAAGTGATGGATTGTGGCCCGTAGACATTAGGTTGCTGAGGACTCTCAGTATGACTTTTGCCATTCGGCGCATACTTCTGTTCCTCTTCCCTGTTTTCACAAATCCCTTTGTTACCCGTAGGGAACACCTTGTTTTCCTCCCTTGTGAGCTTTTCATCGTTAATTATTAATTTTTTATTTATTATAAACACTGCTGGGTATTTCAATTTATTTATTTAGATTTTAGATCAATTTTGCAATTTAACTGGGATAGAAAATCATTTCCTATTATTCCGTCATAAGATAAATTTATATTGTTAGATAAAATTTGAAAAGGGTGACTTAACGTTATTGTCTGATCACCAAATGGAACGGTAATTGTTTTAATATGTTTTAATATGTTTTAATATTTTTTTAATATGTTTTATTTCCAACTATCGTGGAAACTGTATATTTTTGGATTGAAATTAATTAAATTCTTTATCATTGTTTTTTAGCAAACTTATTTCTGTGCCGGTATCAATTAGTAAAGTGGTAAGATATTTATCGGAAGGTTGTAGCTTAATGCGGATCACTGGACGTACATATTCGCTTGCAATAGAGATAGTTATCGTATTTTTTATTGCTGTGCTAGGTGCACATCGGCTTTTACTTGCATTCGGGAAGGACTGCAGTGAGTTTCTTCCCGCGCAATTCCGTTTCCCGATGCATCTCTCGAAGCGTTATTATCTCTAAAAGGATTTACATATTGCCTAACATTTCTATTATTTTCTGAAATTCTGCAGTTCTGGTAAGCTACATGTTCCTGTCTGGGCCGCAATCTACATTCTTTATAGGTGTGATTGGGTTCTTTACAATTCGTGCAAGTTAACGTTTGCACTTCTCTTAATATTTGGAAAGCTCTATTTAAAGTGAGGTGATTGGTTTGAATTTAAATAGTTATTTTTTCTATAGCAAGTTTCTTGAGTATGACCTAGTTTTTTACAAATCTGGCAGGTTGGCTTGAATGAAGTAGGCTGGGTCTGTGATTTTTTTTCGAGTCGTACTGAATGTTCCTCAGCATATGTGATGCCCTTTTTCAGGTCCCGCTCATTGTGAGCTTTAAGAATCAGTTTTAGATTTTGATTCCGCATGCCTGTATAGCCAGTTGATCGTTTTCGTTTTTCAGATAAGCCCTAACCGAATTTTCGCTGGAGCTGGCATATGTAACCGAATTAAGCGAGTGTAACAGTTTTCCGACGCGTTCACCATTTTCTTTTATAGTTTCTTTGAAATTTTGTTTTGCGTTTAGTAATTCATTTTGAGCAGAAGTTCGGGATCGCTCTTCTTTGTACTCCCTCTCCAGTTCCTGTACCAAATCATTCCATTTGGTATAGGATTTGATGACTGGATGAGTTCAAAGGCTGATCCTTCTAGTCGCGTCTTTACTACCTTTAAAATGATACTATAATATGTTTCCGCATGCTATAAATTTGTTTAAGCCGGCTGGATTAGCGTTAAAAACCGGTACGATATTGTAGATATCGTTTAGCGTAAACTTTAGATCCATTTCTAGATCGTTGTCTTCAATATTTTCTATTTCAAAAGATTTTTCGAAAAATGGCAGATTATCATCATATCTGAACTACCTTAACAGCGCGTTGTCGAGTACAAATTTTGAAGCAAAAGAGAAATTTCCTATCGCAAAAAACTTTTAATTATTCACAAAATCTTTGTAAGTTTTCTTACGCGAAATTGTTCTTTGAGTATACTTTGGATATAAGTCGTTTAACTAAAAAGGTTTCTTTTTAAAGGTTGAAAAGGTTTTCTTTTTTTTTTACAATTACATTTACAAAATTTTGTGTGTCAAATAAAAATTTCTAGTGTGTATTATAATACTTAGAAAGAAATGTATATTTTTTTTTTTGAAATTATAGGTGTGTTTTTGTTTGTATAATATTTATCAAAAAAGAAAAAATTTGTTTTTCTTACTATTATCCTTATCCTGCCGGCCGTTTCTATATTTCTGATGTTTTTTTTGATTTGTTGAAAATATCTCTGCTGCTGAAATTGTTGTTAGAGATGTATTTGTTGAAAATATCTCTGTTGCTGAAATTGTTGTTGACTTCGTTCTTGATGTGGTTCTTAGTAGCTCTTAGTAGCCTTATAGCTGGTTATCCTGGGCTTCTTGATGGGCCAGGAGACTTCACGTCTTATAGCTGGTTACCCAGGGCTTTCCTCTAAAAATTTTTCTTTTGTTTTAACTTTTTGTGTTTTTTTTTTACACTGTTCCGATGTCAAAGCCTCGGTACGCTTAAAAATGTGTATTGGGTATTTTAAGATGTCTTTTTGTTATAACGTTTTTTCTCTTTGTTATTAAAAGGATGTTGTTTCCTTTTTGTTAGTTTAAGGGATTGGTATGGATTAATCCCACCGCTGCCGCCAAATGTTATGTTTAACGTCCAAGGTTCTCGTGCTTTCGCGAGGAGAAGATGAACCTTCGGACGGGAGAGAGAAATTAAAACTTTATTTAATATTTTGTTGACTTTATTTTATTAAGATGCGATCTTAGTAATATTAGTAATGTTTTATTTTACTTTTGAGTTCCGTTCTGGACACTCTCTGCACACTCTCTACGTCGGTCGCGGGTATTTAAAGCAAAGTCCTCAATTTCTAAAGAAGTTTCTTATTTCCAAAATTTTCCCATAATTTCCAATAAGTGGAAATTATGTATTGATTCTACCAAATCAAATCAATACATGTCATACATAAAAATCTTTATATCATTTACATATCGCTTCCCCTTTAGCGGTACGTGATCATGTACGCCTTACATGTTGCGTAGCTTCAGGCATTGCACTTTGCGAGCAGTGCAGCAACTAGGGTAGGTAAATGATCGCTATTATGCTGACCGTGCAAGCTGATGCCGATGCACCCAAACAGTCACTCGCCTTGTTTTGTTTTGTTTTGTTGCTGCCGACGTTATAGTAGGAAACGCTTAACAACCACAAAGCAAAGCGCTGTTTGGTAATTTGAGCGTATGTGCTCAAATTAGGTCAGTTTCTGTGGTATGGAAACAATTAAGAATTTTTTGTTAACAAAACATTTCTTTCTTACTTTTCATGAACGCCTGCAATCGAGTCACCGCACTTAAATTGGGTCTTAGTCGTTCATGGAAATAATAGTAATAGCACTATTGAATTTTAATTTATTGATTGGTTCGTTGGAATTGATTGAGGGTATTGGCATTGTGTGAGGTTGAGCTGTACAAAGTGTACAGTGTTATGCATATGATTGGGTTGTACAATGAGTACAGGGTAATGTTGTGCGGGTCACAACAATTAATAGTACAAAAAACTAAATCTAATAGTCTATTTTATAAGTTAAAGCAAGAGTTAATTTGAAATAATCCAAGTCCTTAAAAGTTATCAATGAGATACATTTCAACATTACTTGAGACATTAGAAGGTGAGAGATATGAGTCAGCTTGTTGCCTTGACCAAAACGCATTGGGTAGATTGAAGTCACCAAGTACAATTAATTGTTCATTACGATGAAAGTCAGCTACACGAGTTGAAACATTATCAGAGTGTGTTAATAATAAAGAAATTAACTATTTGGCGGTATATAAGAAATGCAAATGACGAGGGCATCAGACAGTCCTTTAATTGACACACAAAGCTGATCCAGACCTAGGTCAGCATTAGCTAATGCAATATTCGAAGATATAAAGGATCTCTTGACGGCAATTAGCACACCACCTCCTCGATAACGACCAGTAGTACTTGTTTTCTTTTGAACACGATGAACTGTTTTGTTCACCGCTGCGTTTCTAGTTTCTTGTTACCTTAGACACCCTTTTGTGCCCAAGCTCTTGGTACTTGTGCACAAATGTTTTTTATTGAACACGATGGACTACTTGGTCCACCGCTGTATCCAGGCTCTTGTTACCTAGACAATTGAATCCTTTAATTCCTTGTACTTGTTACCTGTTTTGTGCCCAAGCTCTTGGTACTTGTGCACAATTTTGGGTTTAAACAAACTGAGAAACTACCCTCGTTCACTAGTAAAATATAACTGAACTTTATTGAATAAGATTCTTACTTTAACAGTTGATTATTACCAATTATATAAATTTATATACACTATGTACAATTACAATATAACTACACTAGTATTAAAATATAAATATATGAATATATAAAGTAACAACAAAAGCCAAAAAATATATAAAGTAACAACAAAAGCACTCAGCAGCTCAAGCACTTGTCCAAGGCCATGTCGTTGGCTCCTCAGAAAAAACTGTTTACTTGCAGTTTTTTTATTCTTTTTGCAGTTAAACAATTTCAATGCCAAGTTGCGGCCTAAAATGCAGTGCCGTTGTCGTGTGGAGAATATAACACCGGTGTCTTTTGTTGCGACTTTTTTTTTGTTGTTGTTGTTGTGGCTGGTTACAGACATTCTCCCCCTCGTTGAGCCTTGAGCTCAACAATCTGTATTCAGGCATTAACAGAGAACTCCAAATTCTGAAATCGTCGTGGCAATGGAATGGCTGCTCAGTCGGTTTACGGCTGTTATGTATTACTTTCATCTTCCATGTTAGTAGTATCAGAAATGCTATGATGATGACTGCGAGCCCCAAAAGTACGTAATTCACTATAAAATGATGAGCATTATTGTTATTGTCGGTTGTCGGAAGCTCTAAGGTTTGCGATGCGAGTTGATGTATGAGTTGATGTATTTGCGATGCGATTGATTGATGTGCTACACGTACGAAACCATCTTGCCCCTTAATAGTCTTTATAATTCTTCCCAAGGGCCATTTCATCACAGGTTTGCAGTCATCTTGAATTATAACTATGGTATTTGGTGCAATATTGCTGCACGGCACCTTCCACTTACATCGATTTTGCAACTCGTGGAGATGTTCTACTGATCATCTTCTCCAAAATTCATTTTTGATGTAATTAACCAATTTCCATCGTGATAATAAACCTTGTTGATTTATTTCTGCATTTGGATGTATGCTGGCTGTTAAAGGCTCTCCTATCAAAAAACGACCAGGAGTCAATGCCGTGAAATCATTTGGGTTGTCTGACATGGCGGTTAGTGGTCTAGAACTCAAGATAGCTTCGATTTCTATTATCAAGGTTTCCAATTCCTCGTAGGTAAGAGATGCAGTTTCGATACTTCTGTGCATCAAATGCTTGGCTGACTTGACCGCAGCCTCCCACAATCCACCGAAGTGGGGTGCTCTTGGTGGTATGAAGTGAAACTCCATCATCCTTGAGCTACATTCGTTTTGTACCATTTCCCTTCCTCTTTTTGAGAAAATGTTTTCAGTCAATTCATCTAGTCGGTTTCTTGCGCCAACAAAGTTTGTGGCATTATCACAATATAAGTGGCTGCAATGACCGCGACGCCCAATGAATCTTCTTAGGGCAGCAATAAAAGCTTCCGTTGACAAATCACTTACTATTTCTAAATGTATTGCCTTAGTAGCAAAACAGATGAATAGTGCGACGTAGCTTCGTAGCTTTTTTGGGGTCGTTTTCCTCTGAGACGATAATGGATCCAAATAGGCACACAAAAATCTATACCTGCATTCACAAATGGACGCGCTGGCTGAACTCTGCGTGTTGGTAAATTTCCCATTATTTGATTTAGCATCTTTGGCTTAGCTCTGGCGCAACGCATACAACGTTGCACAATTGATCGAGCAAGTATTTTTCCCTTGATGGGCCAGAACTGTTGTCTTGTTGTTGACAAAAGACCTTGCGGTCCGATATGTAAATTCTCTCGATGCAGCGCCTCCATTAGTAGTTTGGTTAAGGGGTGTGAATATGGTAGAAGTGCTGGATGTTTGGCATCATATAATAATTGTGACGCTTCTAGCCGCCCTCCAACTCGTAGCACTTCGCAACTGTCCAGAAATGGTGTAAGCCCAATGAGAGGACTCTTCATTGGTAACTGACTCTTATTTTTTAAATCCCGTATTTCTTCTTTGAATTCTTCAGCTTGCATCAACTTAATGATGCTTTGAAGGGATCGGTCTAGTTCTGCGGTCGATAGATGCTCTGAGGTAGACCTCTTCTGACCCTTGGCTAACTGTCTGAAACGTAGCATATAATTTATTATTCTTTGCAGTCTTCTAAATGAATTCGATGATTTATTTGGTCAATTATATTCACTTCTGAGTTCTTTTCTAAAGAAAATAATGTAGCTGGTTCAATCTGTGATTCTTTGCTTTGCCTGCATTGCTTGATTGATTCACTTCCTAATTCTTCAAGTAGTGTGATTGGTTCCACCTGTGGTTCTCTGCCTTGGCTGCATTGAGTGTTTGATTCCCTTCCCAGTTCTTCCTCTGAGTTATGAATGGTGCCTTGTCTTCGTTCCAATTCGGGACTAGTGTTTTTTTGAAATGGTGGTGGCCACAAGGATTCATTGTCATGCAGGAAGAGTGGGCCGTAAAACCAAAGGTTGCATGAGATTAATTTATCTGGTGAAATGCCTCTTGATAGAATGTCGGCTGGGTTTTCCTTACTGCTTACATGTCGCCATTGGAGTGCTACAGAAATATTTTGAATTGACGTAATTCGATTTGCTACAAAGGTATGAAAGTTTGTGGTTTGTGGATTGATCCAATTTAATACTATTTCGGAGTCCGACCAAAAATATACCTTTACATTGGTTAACTTTAGTGCCGCCTTAACACGTCCGGTAAATTCTGCTGCAAGTTTGGCAGCACAGAGTTCCAGCCGTGGAATAGTACATTTTTTCAGCGGAGCTACGCGTGTCTTAGCGCAAAGTAATCTTGCTATTACTATTCCGCTTTGATTGATCGACCGAATGTAGACTGCAGCTCCGTAAGCCTTCTCAGAGGCATCCGCAAATGCATGTAGTTGCACCTCCTTAGGAATATCATGTGCATATACATGTCGTGGGATGTGGATTTCATTGAGCGCATTCATGTTTTCACGAAACTTGATCCATCGAGTATGCATTTTCAGTGGAAGCGCTGCATCCCAATCTAATTTAAGTTGCCACAAACGCTGCAAGAAGATTTTTGCGGTTATTACAATGGGTGCCATTATTCCCAATGGGTCGAAAAGTCGAACTATATCTGAAGCCACTATTCTCTTAGTTACCTTACCATTTTCTGCTTGGTTGCATTTGATACGAAACAAATCAGACTTTGGGAGCCACATTAGGCCTAATCTTTTCATTTGGGTTTCTTCATCTTTGTCGAAGTCTAATTCAATTTCCTGATCTTCTGGAGCTATGTCTTCCAATAACTTCTGATTATTTGCGCACCATTTCCTTAATTTGAATCCTGCCGACTCCAACAAGACTATTTGAACCTGCCATGCAGTCGTCGACGTAAAAGTTTTGCTTTAATATTTCTGCACCTAGGGGATACTGTTTTCTTCCTTGGTCCGCTAATGTTTGTAAGCATTTAATTGCTTAATATGGGGCTGACGTTGTCCCATACGTTACGGTGGCCAACCGGTATGTTTTCAGCGGCTTATTAGGATTATCCCTCCAAAAGATGAGCTGAAAATTCTGATCTTCCTTATGAATGAGGATCTGGCGATACATTTTTTCAATATCTGCCGTGAACACGAACCGTGGCATTCTGAATCGGAGTAGTATTGTGAATAAATCATTCTGTAGTGTCGGCCCTGCCAGGAGAAGATTGTTCAGTGATACGTTAGAAGAAGTTTTCGATGACGCATCAAAAACCACTCTTAATTTAGTCGTGCTACTATTTGGTTTTAAAATGCAATGATGTGGCAAATAGTAATTGGGTATTCGAATGTCGATTTCCCTTACTTCTTCCATATGGCCTAATGCCAAATATTCATCCATAAAACTGGTGTATTGCTCTCGTAGATCATTGTCTTTACATAATCTTTTTTCGAGTGACAAGAATCGGCGTAAAGCAATGTCCTTAGATACTCCCAACTTATCTGTATTCTCTGAAAATGGAATGCGAACAATGAATCGTCCATCTCCTCGTCTTTGGATAGTATTCTCAAAATGGATTTCACATAGTTCTTCCTTTGGAGTCAAGGTCGTCTTTATTTCATCTGCATCTTCTATCTCCCAGAATTTTTTTAAAGCTTCATTAAGAGACTAGTTTGTGGTTATTACATTACAGGTTGAAATCTGTTGTTGTGTTCCATCTATTTTCCCTGACACTACCCATCCAAAGAATGTATTTTGGAGAGTTGGCAAGTTTTTACTTAATTTTATTTGTCCAACAAAAATTAATTGATGATAAAATTCTGCTCCAATCAGTAAGTCAATGGGACCTGGTGTGTTGAACTCTGGATCAGCAAGGTTAATGTTTTTAGGGATGCGCCATGACGCAATTTTTATTTCGCAAGATGGTTGCATAGATGTAATTTGGGGAAGCACGAAAGCTTCCATTCTAGTAGTGTACTTGTTTTCTCTTGATCCTAAAATGAAGTTAACTCTACCTTCAATTTTTAAACGTCCATTTTCGATGCCTTGAATTGTTGTGGAATTGCCCTTGGGGTGGAGTCCGAGATTTTTTATGAGATTCGTTGTTATTATGTTTACTTGGGATCCAGAATCCAATAATGCACGGCATTCTACAACTCTTCCATTGTCTAGGCTTAGTTTTACCTTGGCGGTGCTCAACATTACATAGCTCTTAGGGCTGACATTACTAAAGGTTGTTAATGACAACTTAGGATCCGTGTTCGGAGGTGAATGCGTGCATTTGCTTGATTGTGGTTGATTTTGATGGCCTTGTCCTGATGAACCTCTTGAGGTTTTCAGTGCTTCATTGTTCAGGTGAACTAAACTATTGTGTTTTCGCCCGCATACTGTGCAGCCTCTTAGAGTGCATTGTTTACTGCCGTGTCCGCCCTTCATACAGTTTACACATAATTTATTTTTTTGCACCATTTTTAATCTCTCTTCTGGTGATAGCTGGATGAATCCCTTGCATGCGTAAAGTGGATGGTTTTCTTGGCAAACTGCACATCGAGCAACAGTTGTTGTGAGCGTAGTCAGCCTTCTTGGATTGGAATGACCCTTTTGTTCAAAGGTTTGTTTTGGTTTATTACCTATGGCTTCTAAAGATTGAAAACGATTTTCTAAGAATTTTAAAAAGGATTTTATTGTCTGATTTTCTTTAGGATCATCTAATGATTGTTCGTATAAAATGTGGGTTTGATTGCCCAATTTTTTTATTAATAAGTGTAACAATAGTGGGTCCCAAGATGTTATATTTACACCTAGATTTTCCAGTGCCAATAATCCTTCTTGTGTCGTATCGTGCATGTTTTTTAGATCAAATGCTGATGCAGTTCTTGTTGAGTAACCAGGATGTCCTACAATTTGTTGTATAAGGCTGGAGGACAGGAGTTGTTGATTGTTGTATCTATCCTGCAACATTTTCCATGCTGTCTCGTAACTCTCGCTGGATAACGTGAGATGACTTATAAGTCTCTCTGCTTCGCCAGTTACATTCATTTTAAGGTACCAAAACTTTTGTATGTTTGGCATTGCTTTTTTATGGACAATTTCGCTGAATAATTCGTAAAATTGTCTACAGGTGATATAATTACCATCAAATTTTGGTATAGTGATTCTTGGTAATTGCACTGGGTTTTCGGCTGACATTGAGTCTGGTACATTCATTGTGCAATGGCTATGTCGCTCCTTTGCCTGAATTGATAAATTAATTGTGTGCTTTTGAACCAAGTCCTCCATCTCCAGATATTCGTGAACATTATATGATGATGTTTCTGGGTTTTCACACATTTCCCATATAGCGAGATTTCCGTCTTCGCATTGTTGCCAGAGATGACTTAATGTTTTTAATTTGACATCGAAATATTGAGCTGGCTGATTTTCGGTTATTGCTGGTAATGTTGACACAAATCGGCGAATTGAGGCAAATGTCACAGATTGCCGGCGTAGCAATCTTATGATGTCATCATCGAGCGCTTGTGCTTTTTCTTGTGCACCTTTTGATACACTTCTTGTTGGTTTGGGATTATCGGTGTCGGCATCACCTTTTTCAGGTGCTGCCCTTGCTATTTCTGTCGAAAATAGTTTCTGATATTGCCGTACCAAATTTTCTATTTGGTTGTAATATTCAGACGTAAAATATTCATGGTCTAAGGGTGGCTTATCTAGAAGACGAATTTGGTTATCCACGTCTTCAAATTTCAACCAGGCTTGTTCAAGGCGCCTTGCCCGTTCTTGAAAGTAGGCCAAAGTTTTTCTCTCCAACGAGTCCCTTTTGACATTTCTGATGAGCTGTTGAATCTCGGTACCCGTTTGAGTCTGCTCCTGCACAAACTTGAGGAAATTGGCCATGGTCGCTGTTGGTAAGTCTGCAACTGGTCTTTAGTAGAATCGTTAATCACCTTGGCGTGATCACGTCGGGGTCACCAAATGTTTTCTTTTGAACATGATGAACTGTTTTGTTCACCGCTGCGTGTCTAGTTTCTTGTTACCTTAGACACCCTTTTGTGCAGAAGCTCTTGGTACTTGTGCACAAATGTTTTTTATTGAACACGATGGACTACTTGGTCCACCGCTGCATCCAGGCTCTTGTTACCTAGACAATTGAATCCTTTAATTCCTTGTACTTGTTACCTGTTTTGTGCCCAAGCTCTTGGTACTTGTGCACAATTTTGGGTTTAAACAAACTGAGAAACTACCCTCGTTCACTAGTAAAAGATAACTGAACTTTATTGAATAAGATTCTTACTTTAACAGTTGATTATTACCAATTATATAAATTTATATACACTATGTACAATTACAATATAACTACACTAGTATTAAAATATAAATATATGAATATATAAAGTAACAACAAAAGCCAAAAAATATATAAAGTAACAACAAAAGCACTCAGCAGCTCAAGCACTTGTCCAAGGCCATGTCGTTGACTCCTCAGAAAAAACTGTTTACTTGCAGTTTTTTTATTCTTTTTGCAGTTAAACAATTTCAATGCCAAGTTGCGGCCAAAAATGCAGTGCCGTTGTCGTGTGGAGAATATGACACCGGTGTCTTTTGTTGCGACTTTTTTTTGTTGTTGTTGTTGTTGTGGCTGGTTAAAGACAGTACTACTGTCCCGATCTTTTCCATAGACATTGTAGATATCAGGATCAAAATATTCCTCATTGAAGAAGTTTTCATTTAACCATGTCTCATTTAAGGGAGTATTCCTGGTTGGAAGGCTGTTTTTGGACCCTTTTTAAAAAACTTCTCATTTGAAAAAGCAAAGAGTTATTTAAATTTTGTATTTTTATTGTATTAAAAACATATAAAATTAAATAAAAAAATTTTTTTCCTTTGTACGAGGGCTGTTCAAAAAGTTGTCGGCCTTCAAAGTTGGGCGTCGAAAAAAAGGTATGCTGCTTGCTGCCCGGATAACTCGACTTCGGATCATCTGAAATGGAAAAGTAAACGGCGTTAGATTCAGTACAGATGCATTTTCGGTCCCTACCTCAATCACAATTTTGCGATTATTTTTTACAAATTGGCGGTCATTGAAAAAGGGAAAACCAATTTTGGGTCTTTTTTTTCATAGTTTAGTGTAAAAAAAAATACCAAAAAATTGTTTAAAATTGTGATTGAGGTAGAGACCAGAATGGTGACAATTCTGCGTTGATTTCATCAAAACCGGTTCCGAAGTACGGGCGCAATCTGGGCCGCAAGCTCGAAAAACGTGGTTTCGGGATAAACGAGTTTAAGTTTGAAGTTATTTTTTTGCATAAAAAAAAATGAAATGAAAAATTTGAGCGTGCATGCAGTTTTAGAAATTCGATAATTCTGCGTCGATTGCACTTGGTTTCATCAAAATCGGTTCAGTAGAACCGAAGAAAAGTGACTTCGAAGTTCAAAAACGTGATTTTTAAAAACTCAAAGAAAATTTTTGGCAATAAAACATTTTTTTTTTGTGAAATACTTACATATATCAATCTGCAATGCCAGCCCCATAATGAACTCCTTCCTCTTCTTCAAAAAATTAGGACTCAGCGGCTCTTTGTGCTCTTCAGGCAGTTCTACCTTCTTTTGATGCGGTCAGAGCTCTGGCTTCGGACCTTTTCAAACGTTCTTCGTTCCGAGACATGGCGAAATCATATGTGACGTTGGGAATCGGGATGCCCATTAGATTCAATATTTGAAGCATTGGAAGTATACATTTAAATTTTTATGCCGATGTACTTGTGAGTTCGGTGTCCTCATCTCTTTCGTGTTGCCAAAACAAACAAAAGCAAAAATAGCATTAAATTTTTATGCCGATGTACTTGTGAGTTCGGTGTCCTCATCTCTTTCGTGTTGGTTACCACGAAACTGACGTTTCAAGGGACGAGTATTTCGATTGCTACCAGTGTTTCTCTTATTTTTATTTCTATTACTTTTTCTATCTTTTGTCTTTAGCACAAACAAAAATTTTTATCAAAAGTGTACTTTTCAAAACTGTATGCGCGCGCGCGTCCGGTTTATAACTCAATTCAAATTGAACTAATCGCTGCTAACATTCGAATACCTAAGCTCTAAAATGTGTATTCATTTGTTGTTAAAATGCGTATACAAACAAGTTATTTCCTACTAATGAACGGGTTGAACGAAATTCGGTGGTTACTTCAAACCGTTGCATTCAAAAAGTATCCAAATTAAGCAAATCGTATTTTGGCGAAAACATTTCTCGACAAAAAAAGCCATTTCTCCTAAAGTATTTCGTATTTCAAAAAACCCTTTTAGACCGATATTCTCAAATATAAAATTATGCAAAAATAGGATTACTCCCTTAAATCAAAAACATCTAATCACTTTCAGCCATAGCCGCAAAAATAGCATTTGATTTTGTTCTTAAACCAGAAACGTTGACAATAAATTTTAATCAGTTTACTATCCACAAAACATTGCGGCTCTTCTATTGCATTTTTTCTTTGTTTTCCATTTTTTGAAAAAACTTCTAACTCTGACATCTACCAGCCAGAACGAAGGGTTAATTATCTCATTATAAAGAGAAGAAGAAATTCCCAGTCTGAAATTTACTCGAGTTAGAGTTTTTAACTGGACATCCGTGTTTACCAGTTTATGACATGATAAATGATGTCCAGCAACGTTCGTATGATTAGTAACATATGAAATTAAAAAAAAGACGCCAAATGAACCCATTTTTTACTATCAGTAACAGTTAGATCAGAAGTAAGATTTTGGCCAACAACAGTTTATCGATTATCAATATTAGCACTTTTATTAAGTGTCCGACCAACATGCTCTTTTGAATGAGAGGATGGCACAGTATTTGATGCAATTGAAGAGGAAGATGATGTGAGAGCATTAAAAGCTGGTCCAACAACAACATCAACATGAGAAATTTGAGCAACAGCACTCAGATTTGATGGAGATTTTAAAACCTGAGCATAAGGCAGAGCGCCAACACTGGATACCCCACCAACAACAGGTACAGCAGTAGCAGCATCAGTATTAAACTGACAGCCATTGTGTGAGGTAGAGCGAAGATCAATGAGAGCAGCACCCGCAACATTAATAACAGCGTTACCAGCAAGCAGAGAATCAACTTTTGGCACAGCAGTCCCACCAACAACAGTTGACTTAGATGTTTTATTATACAAAGCAGCAGCAGTTTCAGAAGAGGTTGATGAACTTGTACATGAAGATTTACACATATTTGTTGCAACAACACTTGCATTTTTAGACAGAAGTTGAGCATTAAGTTATTGCATTGTGACAGTTAGGAAGAGCACTTTGAGTGATATAAGTTTTAATGTCTTTGACTTCATTAACCAACTGAGCCACTGAAGCAATCAAATTAATTGCATTGTTAACACAGTCATTGCAATTAAATACAACATTCGGATGTGAATTAAGCAAATCCGATAGTTTGTCTTCAATATGAACACACAATTTGTGGAAGAAACCTTTACAATTATTGCAAGGTAAAGCACTGCCTTTACCTATAGATTTATTGCAGGCACCACAGCGGGCACGTAGGGACATTTTAAGAGCGAGCGTTTGTATTAGCAGTCAAGTGAAGACACAAAGACAAAAAACTTTTGCATAGACGTTAACGCCCAGAATGACAGTTTATGTTTGAAACTTTGTGCAGAAAAATAACGATAAGCCCGAAAATATTTTAAAAAATACCTATTCCTACTATTTTTGAGTGTGCTTTAAAAGGTGCAATAGTTGAAAAATCTCATAAATTTCATTTACAATTTGTAATTGACAATTAAGAAAATTTCTGTTTTTTCGGTGACTTTGAACAGTTTTAAAAATTTTTTTTAGTGTCGGAAACACAGTTAAAGGTAGTGAGAATGCTTTAATTTAGCAGCTCTGGCTAATATTTTGACTACGATTTTTTCTCTCAGAATGGTGGCCCAAAAAGGAAGACTTACAATTTCTAATTGCGAGCTAATTAATTTTCTAGTTAATTGTTTGTAAATTATTTATTTTATTCTGTTGTCGACTCCATAATAAAATGTTTATCTCATGAGAAAATTGTCTCCGTTTTGAAATTTTTCTAGGGTCACCTTGGAAAAAATTAAAATTTAAAGTCTTGCTTTTTGAGCCGCCATTTTGAGAGAAAAATCGGAGTAAAAGAAATCAACCACCAAAATCATTTTTATTTCATTAATACATCGTTAAAAAATTTTTTTGCGGAGTTTTATTTAAATTTGAGGAATGTTTGAGGAATTTGGGCTTTAAACTAAGCTCTTACAATTTGCAGCGCAAAGTGACATAAATCCTTACAACATCGCCGTTAGCTAACGACTGAATTATAGTGAGCTTTGTGCACATGTGGAAAGTTACGCTCAGAAAGCGCTCAATTATAGAGCGGCCAGCGCTGCTTTAAATTTTAGCAAAATTTGAGCAACATTTTTTGGCAAAACTAAAGCATCCTTCTGCTAGCTGCAAGCAATGATTGAAATGATTGAAAGAAATTGATGAAATTTTTCACTAAAATATAACTTTTGCGACAAAACTATTGACCCTAGATATATGTCACCGCGGACTTTTTTGTTGGAATCGTAAAGATCTATCATTTCTCCATACATTATATTCCCTTATCTTTTATTGTTAAGGCAGAAAATGGTAAAAAGACCTAAATTTGATAAAAATTTCCATTTATGCCAGATAATTGATAAAAAACTTCTTGGTGTTAATATTTAAATATTTAATATTTAACAATGAATTATTGTAAGGATAGTGAAAATTTCACTTTAATCGGTGCAGTGGTTCTTGAGCTTACTGGCGTTAACGCAAAAAATCCAATTTTTCAAATTTCATTTCAATATAATAGAAAGATTAAAAAAATAAAAATTTAATCGATATTTACGTGTTGAGTTAGCTGCTTAACGAGAGCTCAATGTGTTCGTGGTAAGCATTTATATGCGGTATTGGTTCGAATGCCTTCTGCTACATACTGCTCTGCAGAACGATCTCCAACTGATCATAGATGTTTTCAAGTATCGTTACGTTGACGCAGATATTGCACGACATTTATGGTACCTTTCAGAGACCTTAATAGGGTTTGCTTTTTTTGATAGGAACATTAATACTGCAACGGAACGTAAAATGGATGCAGCGCTTAAATCAAGCGCACAAGTCTGGACGTAGAGTACGTTAAGGTTGGGAAAAAGGAAAAAATGCATCGTTTTGAATTCGTGAATTGAGCATCGAGGGTTTGTAACATCACATACTTAAAAATTTTTCAACTTCTTTTTTGAAACGATCTTAACATGAAAATTTTATGATCTTTTTAAGCTGTGGTGGTTTTAAAGCGCGTTAGAGTACGCGAGTAAAAAAACAGACTTAAAAATTTCAATTTTTGCGCGTCAAAAAAAGTGACTAAAACAGTGCCAGCATTTAAAAACGTCGTTGGCCTGTTAAAAGAAAAAAAAAACTTTTGCAGTGCCGTCACCCAAAAATAGGTGGGCAGCAAAAGTTAGTTAAAAAACGGAGCAATGTTTGGAAGCTCAAAACTTAATGATTTTATTTTGAGAAAATGTTCTGCTAATAAAGGCAAATAACAGGATTTTTCCTGTTTAAAATTTAATACAACAATTAGTTCATATACTTATAATTTATATGAAAAATTCTAAGTGCTAAACATAAATACATATGATCAGAATTACATAGAGTGCGCGACATAATTATACAGTGTGTAAAAGAAAAAGAAACAGCGAGAAGAAGACGTGTAAATAAAGTGTGCGCTGTATATATAAAGTGCGTGAGTGCAATAACATAAATAAGTTCAATGTTCGTTTTAAATAAATGTGTTTAAGTGTCTTTTACAGATAAGTTGAGTTTGTAGTGCATTAATTATGTGTTATAGTTTATATAAATGTTTACTTTGGGGCGTACTACAAATCATTGATCCTAGCTGCTGGTTAAACAGCAAATCGTATCTACTTGCTGAAGAAATGGTGACGAATATTGTTGTCATAAATCATAAAACACAGGTGCGTTGGACACACGAGAGAAGCGAAGCTTTTTCGCAGTTACATAGATTTGATAGCTTAATAATCTTTTTCTTTTTAATAAATTAATTTTTAAATTCAAAAATTTAAAATAACATAAAATTTATTACATATATACAGAAAACATATTTACTGCTTATTTTTTATTGTTGAATGTCAAATTTCCACGCCAATTACATATACGGGCATATAATGCCAGCGACTCTCCATTTTAAAATCTCCACACATGGTTGTGAACTTGGCTGCACTGAACAAATTTTTTCCTTTAACAGCTTACTGCTTAGCGAAAAATCTGTCGAAAATTTTTCAGATTTCACTCCAAGCAAATCACAGAACGAGGATTAAAAAAACTTCGCTTCAAAAATATATATTAAAGAACGCACACGAAACAAAATTTAACAAACATTTTAGATACCTTGCCGATTTCATGTATGCGTTTGTTAATTCCATATTGATTGATATCATCTATTTTTTTGACGCTTAAAGCATAGAGTGTAATTTATTATCTAGAGATTGCATCAACTCTGCTAACAGTGTTAACAGAGTTATTTCACTTAAAAACATGAAAAAAAAAACTCTGTTAACCTCTGTTAACACATGCCAGAGATTTAGCAGAGTTGATGCAATCTCTACATAATAATTTATACTCTATGCCAACAACACCACAAACGCATTCACAATACAAGCACACCGATGCTGGAGACGCCTTGTGGCAAATAAAAGCAAATTTTTGTAGCATAGCAAATCGTTACCTTAATATAGAAAGGCCCTAACTCAAAAGGCCCTAACGCAATAGGAGAAGGAAAAAACTTTTTAAAAAATAAAGTTCTGTAGTTTCGAATTTTTTACAAACAAATTTTTTTATTAAAACCTATAAGTGATGTAGCAATGAACAATTCTTTTTACTGCAGAAATTGCAGAACTTTGTTCTTTAACAAGTTTTTTTTCCCCCCTATAATGTTAAAAAAAATTGAGTTAGGGCCTTTCTACATTAAGGTAGCGAAATACACAATCCTCTACCTATTGATAGATGGTGACGATCTACTGCAGCATAGCTTCTGTTATAACTAAGATTAAATTAACAACCTTTTCCCACAGTTCTTTGTGGCCTAGTGGGTAGTGTGCTTGGTTATCGTTAAAAAGGTCACGGGTTCGATCCTCACGGGAACCAAAACATATTTTTAGTATTTAATATTAAAGTATTAAATTTTCTTGTTGTAATAAGCGCTAGAAACAAAGAAAACATCAAAATTCCAAGAAAAAATCTGTCGCAAATTTTTCAGATTTCACTCTAAGCAAATCATAGAACGAGGAGTAAGAAGCATCTCAGCCCTTAAAAGGAATTTGACCAAGCTTCTTACGATCTCAACTTGTGTTGTGTGTGATATGAAATGTTTGCACACAAATTACGCCAACTCCGAACGGCTTATGTTCTTAAGAAGCTTTTCATGTCAGTTTTTACTCTCTGAGGTCTGCCATTGCCTGCAGAGAAAAATTTTCTGTGTCAGATAGAGGCTTCGAACCTGGGTTCTCTGGCGTAAGAGGCACACACTCTACCCACTACGCCACGGCCGCCACAATGACGGCACGGCCGTCATAAATCATAGAAAATGAAAAAGTTTAATAACAGATTTCAATACAAATATGACTAACAAAGAAAAAAAATAAAAGTTGACTCTGCAAGTAATAGAAATTTAAGGTTTTTCTTACAACATTAAAAAAGAAAGTTTGTACATTACAGTATTACAAAAAAAAAAAATTAAAATATGGAATTAAAAATTTAAAATATATATATATTAAAAAAATAAACATTTATTTGTAAATATTGTGTCCGAAAAAAATTAATTGTTGGTAAAGTATCAACCCAATTTTATATTTTTTCACATTAAACTATATGCAATGGTTCATAATCGTGTTTTTGATTTTATACAAAAGTTGTAGGATCTTGTCAAAGATACGGTTCAAGGTTCAGAACGGTTTTAAGGTTAAAGGTTAATTTTATCAAAAATCCAGTCACATATTTCAGTTCAGCAAACAATTTTACGTAAAAATATGTTATAAAAAGAAGTTTTTGTATCGCCGTAATGTTTTTAAATATTAAATATAAACAATTAAATTATTAGTTCAGTTAAATCACGTCTTATAGCGGTTCAGTTTTTGGAATTTTTAGATTTTTTTTTTACTCAGTTTCAGCGATTACTTCATCATTGGACTTGAATTTCTTTCCACTAAGCATTCTCTTGAGATCTGAAAACAAGAAAAAGTCGCTGGGGGGCTATATCTGGAGAATACGGTGGGTGGTAAGCAATTCGAAGCCCAATTCATTCAATTTTGCCATCGTTTTCATCGATTTGTGACACGGTGCATTGTCTTGGTGAAACAACACTTTTTTCTTTTGCAAATGTGGCCGTTTCTTGGCAATTGCAGTCTTCAATCGATCCAAGAGTGCTCAGTAATTGTCGCTGTTGATGGTGGTTGTTTCTTTTTGGAGATAGTCGATGAATATTATTCCTTTCCCATCCCAAAATACAGACGTCATCACCTTACAAGCCGACTGTTGGGTCTTTGCTCGCTTTGGATTCGGTTCGTCGACTGCTGTCCACTCAGCTGACTGTCTTTTGGATTCTGGTGTGTAATAGTGAAGCCATGTTTCATCCATTGTTATATATTGACGATAGAATTAGATTTTATTGCGTTTTAACAGCGTTCTGAAGCATCAATTCTTTGTTGTTTTTGGTCGACTGTGAGCTTACTCGGCACCCACTTTGAACAGAGCTTTCGCATACCCAAATGCTAGTTTAAAATGGTAAAAACACTACCATCTGATATCTTCACAATGTCAGCTAGTTCGTGCACCTTCAATTTGCGATCGTTCATAACCAATTTGTTGATTTTTTTGATGTTTTTTGGTATAACAGTCTGATTTGGGCGTCCACTGCGCTCTGCATCATTTGTGCTGGTACGACCACGTTTAAATTCAGCAATCCACTTTTCTACCATTTGTCTCGATGGAGCAGAGTCCGGATAATGTTTATCAAGCCATTGTTTGGTTTCCAGTGTATTTTTTTATCAAAAAGCAATGCTTTATCAAAACTCGAAATTCACTTTTTTCCATTTTTTTTTTTCAATAACAATAGTTGCACACAAAATGCTATAACTCACGAGTCAATTGTCAGATTGTTGTCAAATTTTTATACGTATCGTTTGAAGGTTGGTACTAAATAAAAATCATAGGCATGAAATCTAGTAACGCCATCTATGTGTCATCCTATTGACTTGTTGAACGTACGTTATAAATTTTTTTTATAACTTTTTGAATTTTGTTTTTTTTAGAAAATATTTATATTTCTCATTATTTGTATATCAAATTAAAACATTATATATGTTAATGCTTTTTAAAACACTATTTATCTATAATAAAACAAATTTTTATTTTGACGTAAATATTTAATATATGGATGCAAATATAAATATTTAGAAATAAATATTTATTTCATAATATAAGTTGTTGGTTTTGGTATTTGGCCATAAGTAAGAAAAAACAACCCGAATTTTCTTGTTTTTATTATTTTGTCCGATATTTCGGCTAAATTTTTAAGTCTTTCTTGGTGCCTAGAAAATAAATACATTTCACAATTGACTTTTTTGCACAAAACACAAAAATATTTAACATATATAACAAATTACAAAAGAATGAAAATAAAATATAATATAAAATTGAAGCTGCGTCCAGCTGTTCAGCGGCTTTATCGTCAACTATGCTTTTCTTTTATGATGTGTTTGTAAATATGTGCGCAATTAACCGTGTCCGCTTTGTAGTTTAGTCCAATACTTGTTGGAGTATTAACTATGTGCAACATTTCTATTGTGTATCTTCTTTGGTAGTTCGTCTCCTGTTGCAAAATTTTTGTGTGTTCAAAGGCCGGAGAGTGATTTGTTGATTACAGTGGGCTAGTTTTCAGCTTCAATTTTGTTGTACCAACGTATACTTTTTGTATACGTTGGACTCGCCACCTTTGCAAATTATTTTATAAACAAGATTGCATTTGCCCATGTCCTCCACTTAGCACTTTGTTTTAAGCTAAGGCTAAGTTGATTATAAGTTATAAGTTGAGGGCCATTTCAGCCCTTGTAAAGACTTTGACCGAGCTTCTTATGATCAGTAGTGTTTGTGCGTGTTGTGAAATCTTTGAACACAAATGACCGAGAACTGGACCTACAAGCTTTATGCCGACTCCGAACGGCTTATGTTCTCAAGAAGCTTTTCATGGCAGTTGTAGGGTATTCAGAAGGAGAGTACCAACACGACTACAATTGCCATTAAATTTAGTCATTTCAGTTAATCACTTTTACTTATTAGGTTATTGCGCTCTATATTATATTAACTTGCACACATAATTATGTTAACAGTTGCTTTTATTTCTTAAATTTTTGCACTCAATGTATTATACTTTATGTTTATGTTAATAACTAGCATCATATTCACTCACACACACTATGTTGTTATATTTACACTTTAAGCAATTAATTTGTTTACATTATTACACTCAATCACAACATATGCTAAATTCACTCAAAAATGTTATTTATTTTTTTTAAATTAAAATACCGTTATACTTCTTTAAAAACAGAAGAATTTTGCGAATAAAGTCATTAAGTTTTCTAGCTTCAATTAGCGTCCTTTTTATTTAATAAGCTGAAGTGCACATTAAGTGTCGGCTGAAATATTGTATTTAGTTAAAAAAAAAAAATATAAAAACTTAGAGGCGCGGCGTTTTCAAGCGCCGTCGAAAACATTAGACAGGTCCTTTTTTTTATTAAAATAAAAATAAACGCAAATCCTTTTTTTTACACAGTTTTTACTCTCTGAGGTTTGCCATTGTCTGCAGAAAGGTGACGGCCGAACAGAAATATTAATTCAATTGGATAACTTTCCGTGTCAGGAGGGAATCGAACCAGTGTTCTCAGGCGTATGGGCCACACACTCTACCCACTACTCCACGGCCGCCACAATTGTTTGTATTAGGTGCCACTAAAAATTGTTTTTGTTGTAAATGTCAGATCTTTTTGCGTTTTTCTATCAGGCTGATTGATTTCTTCATAATATAAGTTTATTATTTGTTTTAACTTCATAAAGAGTTTTCTTTTACATAATAATATAATTAACTAAAATACTAGATTGAACTATAAATAGAGTTTTCTTCGGAACAAGAAGCTTGAAAAATCTTCGTCATCATTATTTTCTTCTTGTTCAAAGAATTGAAGCATTTCTGTTTCCATGGATGTGTTTTTTATTTATTTTTCTACTTGATGAAATAAGCTGATCCGAAGACAGGAGCAAATGAGACATCAAATTTTAGTCGTGTTAACTCGCAATGACTTCCTCGTATGCGACAAGCGAATTTTCCGGATATCTTTATGCCTGGCTTCTAAAGCTTCTTTAAACAAACAGAGTAGATACAATATGGCGGTTCTGGATCAGGAGGCTCGGTGGCTCACGCCGATGATGCCACTCCGGTCCAGCGTCATCTAGTGGCGGCTTTGTTTTGCTAAAAATGTGCAAAGGTGTAAGTCTTTGCTAAAATCTATTAAAAATCGGCAAGTTTGGTGTATGTCTTTGCTTTAGCTTTGATAATTGGTAATTTTGGTGTATGTCTTTGCTTTAAGCTTTTAACATTGGCAAGTTTGGTGTATGTCTTTGCTTTTAAGCGTTGATCATAATTTTATTTACTTCATTATCGGTAGTGGTAGTCAAGCGAGTTCTTATCAGTGTTTGTATGTTTTGTTTTTTTCTTAACCCTCGAATACCTAAAAGCAATGACTCCAATTCTGCTGGTTGACTTTAGCTGAAATGATATGACTTGCTATATGAAAATGTATATGTTAATATGGGTTGAAGCAATTTAGGTACGGCGAAGGTGGAAGGGTTAAGAAAATGTTTATAAATTTATCATAATGGTGCTAAGTATTAGGTACGTGTATTAGATTTGCATAAGTAGTATAAGAATTGGATGACAACCATTTGAAACATAGACGTATATTAGTGCCTAAAGCTTCGAGATGCAGAAACTTCGAGAACATTTTAGAAGCCGACTTATGTCATTGTATGCCGAAGCGAATGGCGTGAGAGAGAAATGGAGAGAGAGAATTTGATAGTAAGAGAGAGAAATGAGCAGTGTAGAAGTTAAAGCTAAAATAAACGAATGTTTGTGGTAAAATTCTAATAAAAATTTATTTAAATTTTTCTTTATTACTATTATTATTATTTATCTTCTTCTTCTATATATATAAAAATGAATGTATGCATATGGGTATGTGTGTATATCACGTATAGACTCAAAAACAACCGAACCAAATTTAATGAAATACTGAAGCAATATTCTGGAAGTGTTCCTGTGAAGTTTGGTGTGGATTGGACAAGGGGGCGTGGTACCTCCCATACAACCCAAATTGGCTCTATCGCCCACAAACCAAAAAAAAAAATGCTATATATCAGATGGTTTTAATCATATAAAACTAATATTTGGTAATTTTGTTCAGATAGTTACTTTCGGTGACTGTACAAAAAATGGACGTGGTCACACTATATCTACGCCCACTTTTCAGCAATCATTTTAATTCCTGAGATGTTCAAGTTTTGATAGTGAATCTTGGTACGAAGGTGCTATGGATACAAGTGACAGTCATTATGTAAATATAAACGTTGTCACGCCCACTTTTACCGCCCACAAATCTAATCTAGAAGACTAAGATTTGATAATTTAGTTTATATGATTACTCTCGGCCAATGTACAAAAAATGGGCATGGCCGCACTATATCTGCGCCCACTTTATCGAAATCATGCTTATTCTTGAGTTGTACACGTTTTCATAGTGAATCTTGGTATTTACGTGCTATAGGTCCAAGTGGCAGTCATATGTAAATATAAATATTGTCACGCCCACTTTTACCGCTCACAAATTTTTAAAAATGCTTTATATCAGACGGCTTTTGCCGTAGAAGACTAAGATTTGGTAATTTAGTTCGTATGGTTACTGTCGGCCAATGTACATAAAATGGGCATGGCCGCTCTATATCTACGCCCACTTTATCGAAATTTTGCTTATTCCTGAGCTGTACACGTTTTGATAGTGAATCTTAGTGTACAGGTACTATGGATCCAAGCGGCAGTCACTATGTATATATAAATGTTGTCACGCCCACTTTAAACGCCCACAAATCAGTACAAATGCTTTATATCAGATGGATTTTGCTGGAGAAGACTAGGTTTTGTTAATTTAGTTTATTTGATTACTGTCGGCCAATGCACAAAAAATGGGCATGGCCGCACTATATCTACGCCCACTTTCTCGAAATCATGCTTATTCCTGAGTTGTACACGATTTTGTTAGGGAATCTTAGTATGCAGTTGCTATGGATCCAAGTGACAGTCACTATACATATATGTATATACAAATGTTGTCCCGTCCACTTTTAACGCCCACAAATCAGTAAAAATGCTTTATATTAGACGGCTTTTACCGTAGAAGACTAAGAATTGGTAATTTTGTACATAAGGTAACTGTCGGCAACTGTTAAAAATATAACTAAGAAAGCACTAGCTGCCAGGGCTATCGGTTAGAAATAATTTTAATTCCTGAGATGTGAACGTATAAGTGGCGGTCACTTTTTATATAAATTTTGTCACACCCAAAAATCCGTAAAAAGTATATAAATCAAAATTTACAGTAAAAGAATAAAATTTGGTAGATTAGTTCATATGGTTACTGCCAGAATCCTTAAAAAAATGGGCGTGTCGCACTTTATCCACGCCGACTTTTCAGAAATCATTGTAATTTCTGAGCTGTACATGTTTTGATAGTGAAACTTGATATGTAGGTGCAATGGGACCAAGTGGCGGTCACTATATATATAAATGTTGCCATGCCTATTTTTTCTTTTTCTGCTCATCTATCTATCAGCAAAAAATGTATGTTTGTATACTGAGGCTCCTCACAAAAAAAAAGGTGTTTGGGGATAGTTTGAAATAAAAAAAAAAACAAAAACGAAATGGCCATTTCAGCCCTTGAAAGGCCATTGACCGATCTTCTTATGTTCCTAATAATAAACGGTCAGACTTAATAGTTATCTCCACCAATCAGTTTTTAATTTTTTCAGTCGGATCAGAGGTAATGCGGATTTTCATTAATTTTTTAACTTTTTTTTTTTACTAAAATTCAAATTAAATTTTTTTTTTTCTTGCCATGTTACTTTTGGTCAAATAAATTATCTATTGATGATAAAATATAGTGTAAACTGAAGAATTGAAGTAAATGAAATTACAAAAAAATGTTCACATTTTTTTACATTTTACAGTTTATTTGACTAAAAGTAGTATGGGAAAAAATTAATTTCAATTTTAGTGAAAATAATATGAAAAAAGTTAAAACAATCCATAAAAATCCGCACTCTCTTTGGTGCAACGGGAAAAAAATTAAGATTTTTTGATGCAAAATAACTTTTTATTACTCTTATTTCTGACCGTTTGTTTTTTTTTTAACTACCATACCAGGCAATATTTTTAGTCGAAATTTTTTGGGGATCATCGTAACATAAGCCATGGATTATTTTGAAGAACCGGAGTAAGCAACTTTTTTTTCTAAGGAGCGTGAGGCGACTTAATGTATATACGTATGTGGGTATATGTGTATATCACGTAAAGACTCCGAAACCGCTAAGCCAATTTTTATACCAAAGCCTTGAGAGGGTTCCTATGAAGTCTGGTGCCGATCGTAAAAGGCACCTTAAATACACCTAAAATTTTCGATATCGAACAGTTTTAGTTTTTTTTTTGTAGTTCGCACAGCCTCGGAATTCAGTATTCTACCTGAATTTACACATCCCGTTCCACTGGTAACATTTTATGGGCGTTGGACGAGGGGCGTGGTACTTTTTCAGCACCCCAAATATTCGGTATAGTTTTCGAAATAAGTCACACATCAATAAAACTCGGTACGAGCTTACTATAAAAGTATGGTTTCATTAAAGCTACACACTCTTTTAAGAGATAAGCGCTGAGCGCAGCGAAGCGCGCCGGGTATAAGCTAGTATATATATATAAACAAATTGTATAATTTTATTAATGGAAAAAAATTATCGTGCATTTAATTGATTTTTTCTGATTTCATTTGCTAGAGGTGAATATTCAATTAATCGATCATGAATTACTAAACAGTGGGCTGAGGTTCTATCTGGAATCGGTTTGCTTCGGTTTCAAATTCAATTCGTACATCAATAGGTCCAACTTTAACTGCTTCATTTTGGTGTGTTACATCAACAACAATATGTGGTCAACAACAATAAAAGCCTTAAATCGAACGAAATCTAGCAATGGTTGAGGTTCCCGCATATAATAACTTTGTTGAAATTTTGCATACATATCGTATAGTACAGCATACTGTCCCATTTCAAAGCGACTATTTAAATCATCATAGGGATATGATTCAGAGTTTATATATACTTTTAAATTAGATATATTACAATGATCAAATATATTTCCTTCCTGTTTACTTTTTTCTCTTTGTAAACCGATTATAAGAAATCGTGGTCTTTCATTTTGCGGTTAAAGCTTTACATTCCATAAAACTTTTGTTTCCTTTGGTTGTATAGGATTTATATGATAGTCCCAACTTCTAAACGCCATTGGTATTAACAAATTTTCGTTTTTAATTATCTTGTACATTTCCAATTTTGCAAAGTCTGATAATTGTATATGAGGCATTTTCCAAACTATGTCCAGTATTGTTAGCTTTTACTGATCATTTCCATTTGTAGAATGATATGATCTATCATTATATGAAGAACGTTGAAGGATAAGTTCATGCTTCGAATTTAATATTATTTTATTATAATCTTCAGCAAAACCCAGGAACATTTTCAACGGCGCACAACAACTAAAATGAGATTTTTCCAATGTAAAATTTTCATCAGGAACCCAACCTGCGTTTCTTAATGCGTCACTTTCAGCATTATTCAATGATACGAAATTTTTCATGGTTGATGAAATTCCAAGATTACGTGTATGATTAACTTCAAAACCATTAATTTCATATCGAATTTCATCGAACAGATATGAAACAAAGTTGTTTTTAAATTTCACACCTGTTGTTACTACATCATTTCCTCCTTCCTGTTTTACTATAAAGCCATGAATGTAAATCATACTCTCACTTGGTAAGACAAAGAGATCCTGATTTTGAATGGGTATACGAATCTCATCGTTATTGATAAACGATTTTTGGTATGGATAGTAACTATGATAGTCTCTTTTTATAATACTCTCATCGTACATAGGTTGTTGAAGTACATCGAGTGTTTCATTAATATTGAATTATTGGTTGATTGATTATCGATATTGTGATTGATTGATTAATTATCGATTAGTTTTAGCAGGTAGCTGTTTAACAGTCCAGATCAGTTTTATCAGTTAGCTGTTGAGTGGTACAGACCAGTTTTAGCAGTAAGCTGTTGAGTGGTACAGACCAGTTTAGCAGTTAGCTGTTGAACAGCACAGATCAGTTTTAGCAGTTAGCTGTTGAATAGTACAGACCAGTTTGGCAGTTTAGTAATAGTTGTTGTTTCTCTCTTCTCTTCTCTTCTCGCAAGAATAAGTCCGAATGATTTTAAGAATTCTATATTATATCTTGTCAATGGTTTTTTAGCTCTTTTTCCTCGTTCCAGTGTTGAATTAGGACTAACTGTAAATCCTCTTTGTATCTTATTTTTATTATAAATAATCATAATTATAATTGTTCTGGCTTGAAGTGTAGTCTTACGGTAATCTTTTCTCATCGAAAATTTTATAAGGTCGCCGTCTTGATTTAAGATTCTAATCGTTATGTTGTTTACTTGTTGACAGTTGACAGGTAAATAAATGACATTTTTAATGTTTCTCTTTAATTTTATATCCGGGTGGAACATCTAGAGGAATTTCATGAATAGTGTGAACCAGAGTGCTATTAATATGTGATCCATCTGTCAAGTTGCTTTCGATACGTATTGTATTTACATTTGTAATATTTGAAGGTAATTCAGATTGAAATTTTCTAGTTGTATCTGACTGATCTATATTTATTTATTTGGTTTTTTCTATATCTTGCAACGGCTCTATAGTAACCACTTTGATAAATTCCTCATACGGTAGCTCATTTTCTATCAACTTTCTTTTACTGAATCCCAACAACTGTCTTACACTATTTGGTTTTGAAAAATCTATGTCCTCGGAGGAAGTAATTTCAGTTTTTAGGGTGTTATTGTTTCGCTCAATTTTTAAGTAAATTGTATCGTCAATGGATTTTATACTTGACTCTAAGAAAGAAGCAATGTCTTTCAGTTCATATGAACCAACTGAAATTTTAATAGTATGTGGTCCGAGGTGAAATAAACTGTTGTGATCATGTACATTTGGTATAGAATTAATTGATACAAAGTCTACAAGTCCACAAACATATCTTGTAGGTAGTTCAACCGGAGGAAAATATTTTGCAACAAGAGTTGAAGTGGTTCCGCTTAAAGAGATTGTTTTTGACATTATGCGTATTCGTTATAAACTGATAGTCTATACCTATAGAGTGGCCTATATACCTATATACCTATATAGGTAAAGAGTGCCCCCCCTATACCTATGGCATTGGCTTAGGTTAGGTTGATTCTAAAGTATTATTTGTATAGGATCGCGCTATTTGCTATCTCCCTTTCTCTCTCTTACTATCAAATTCTCTCCCTCCATTTCTCTCTCACGCTTTTCGCTTTGGCATACAATGACATAAGTTGGCTTCGAAAATGTACAGACTCTTGAATTTATATAAAATATAAGCCAGAGGCGGAGATTTTGCTGGACTACTTGACCGGTGGATTGAGACTTGTACCTCAGATGTATCCCACTAATATACGCCTATGTTTCAAATGGTTGTCATCCAATTCTTAAACTACTTAAGCAAATCTAATACACGCACCTAATACTTAGCACCATTATGATAAATTTATAAACATTTTCTTAACCCTTCCACCTTCGCCGTACCTAAATTGCTTCAACCCATATTAACATATACATTTTCATATAGCAAGTCATATCATTTCAGTTAAAGTCAACCAGCAGAATTTGAGTCATTGCTATTAGGTATTCGAGGGTTAAGAAAAAAACAAAACATACAAACACTGATAAGAACTCGCTTGACTACCACTACCGATAATGAAGTAAATAAAATTATGATCAACGCTTAAAAGCAAAGACATACCCCAAACTTGCCAATTTTAAAAGCTTAGAGCAAAGACATACACCAACCTTGCCAATTTTAAAAGCTTAAAGCAAAGACATACACCAAACTTTCCGATTTTTAATAGTTTTTAGCAAAGACATACACCAAACTTTCCAATTTTTACCTTTGCACATTTTTAGCAAAAAAAAAGCCCCCACTAGATGTTGCTGGACCGGAGTGACGTCATCGGGGCTTGAGCCACCGAGCCACCTGATCCAGAATCGTCATATTGTATCTACTAAACAGCCTGAAAAAAAGAACAACGAAGGTTCGTGCATTTAAATAATGATGAAAGCTAAATCAATTACCAATAAGCACGTCGAAAAATTGTATTACATTACTGCTATAAACTATGTTGTACTTTATGTACTGAACTAGGCATATAAAACCAATTTTAGTTTTGAATGTAAATATATTTCTGTAAGAGAAAGAGAAGCATTCTGTTAGAAGCTCATGAAATTTTTCTACATTTATTTTCAGAACATAAAAAAAATTCTTAATATCAATGCAAAATTTGATATCAGTCTCTTCAATCTTTCAAACCAATCAAATCAATCAATCTTTCAAATTTCTGCTGAAGTATCAATATTAGAAAAAAAGCGTCTAGCAGTAGTGTCATAATAAGTAGTTCCGTGACCTTGTTTAACATATTTCTTGTTTATCTAAAAGACCCATTTTTTTCTTTACATTCGTTTTGAATTCTAGTTTTGTTCTCATGAAAAACTTTTTTTTTAACGAAAAAATTTAAGTGTTTTATTTTATTATTTATTTATTATTTTATAATAAAATAATTAATTTATAATAAAAAAAACGTATCCAGCAGTGAAGTATGGCTTATCCAAATTTATAATTATCTGTATTTGGAGCTCGCACTAGTTCAGCTACATTCATCTTAGTTGGTTTCGCTGGCATATAAAGAATTGTCTTGCTGCACTTATTTTGTGAAAACTTTTGCTCATGTTTGTGAAAAATATGATACTCAAATACCTTACCACCTACTTCAATAACATCGTATTCCAAATCATTTATTTTTGCTTTTATAGCGTCGCTCTCCAGTAAAGTTAATTCACTTTTTCTTTTCTTTTTTTTATTCTTTTGTTTTATTCTTTTCTTTTTATTCTTTTCTTTTATTCTTTTGCAAAAACAAATTCGATGGGCCTGCAAAAAAGTGTCGAAAAGGTATTTTGGTGATCCATAAAAAATTTCCTGATTTATTTATTAATCTACAATTAAAAAAATTATTTAAATTAAACTTTCGACATTAAAAAAAATAAATATATTTAAAAACCTTAGATGCACTAATGCAATGAGGGACATTTAATAATCTGTTTGGTCATTACTTTCGTGTATCACTTTATACATGTTTTGACCAGAATTGCCATCCATTCCCCACTTGCATATCAAAATCACTATCAAGTTTTCACCTCATGCAAGCTCGGAAAACAATTTTTGTGCAAATTGCTTACAACTTGGCGCAGCACTTTGTATTTTCTGTCCGAAAGATCTAAATCCAAGAACAATCCTAGAGTTTTTCTTTTTTTTTTATGATCTCGGATGCAAATTGATTCCCTTTTTCAGTATGTTCATTTAATACTTTCTCTACTTAATCTTAACCTCGTTTTAATGCAAGACTCTCGGAAATCTTTTTGAGGCCTGCCACGTTTACCACTTGTTGAGGGTGTCTAAAAATTGTTATTCACTGAATAATGCTGCAAAAGCTTAACTTTTTTACTTTTTTATCGGGATCCTCAATTGCAAATAACTTCCGATTAAGGCAGGCACTATGGGATTTCAAAAATATATTTTTCTTATAATTGCATTCACGAACTTTTTTTAAACTTCAGGGATCCTACTCTGTATTGTGATGCGCCAATCAATGCGATGCGAAAATGAAATGTGATACGTATGCAAATCCGTACAATGAAATCAACTTTGCGAATTTTTTTGTCTCATAGCAATAAAGAGTAGGGCCCCAGTATTAAACATAGTTTGGTGATTTACAATTTATCGCTACATGGCTGATCACCAATTTGCATTTATGCAGCTGCCAATATAACTTCAAACTTTTTATTTCGACTTGCATCAAACCATGCTTCAATCAAATCATAATTTTTTAATAAGAAAACTATTACAGAAGTTATAAAATCGCGACGAAATTTTTTGCATTTGATTTTGTTTACTAATTGTAACTTATTTTCGCTAATTCTACATACATGTTATAGCGAACAAAAATGCAGCATTGACCCTAATCATTTAAATGATTTCTTTGTTTCAAATACCTCAGCATATAATGATTGCTTTCAATGTAGTGTTCATCAGTTTTCTGACGCCAACAAATTCTCCTTTTCCAATGTGGTTGAAAATGATTTTATAAATTCTGTAATGAAAATTAAATCAAATACTGTTGGACATGATGTTATTCCTTTAAGATTTATTAAAATCATTTTACCCTATATAATTGATCCACTAACGCATATCGTTAATCACTGCTTTAGAACCTCATGTTTCCCTAAATCGTAGAAACTGGCTACTGTTATCCTAGTTCCTAAAGTTAATTGCAAATACCTTGAGGCATTATAGACCAATTAGTATTTTGACCTGATTTTCTAAGAATTGTGAGTCCCTCATGGCTAATCAAATAAATCGATATCTTTCAGCAAAAAACCTACTACGTATCACCATACCAATCCTGGTTTTCGAACCGGGCGTAGATGTGCGACTGTAATGCTGAAGTTATTGACGATATTCGAACGTCATATGATGAAGGGCATCTTACTTTTCTTTGACTTTTAGACTTTTCGAAAGTCTTCGACTGTGCTAATCACTTTATTTTAGTTAAAAAGCTTAAGCTGCTTTTGATAAGCTGCTTTTGCCTTGATAGGAAATTATCTTGAAGGTAGAATGCAGAGAGTAAAAATTTTCTGATTATAAGAACTCAAACACAGGTGTACCTCATGGATCAATTCTTGGGCCCCTGTTATTCAGTTTCTATCAATGATATTTTTACGGTGTGCAATAACGTAACGATGCATGGTTATGCTGACGATATTCAACTATATTCCTCTAACCGCGCTGGACTCGTTGAAGATTTATGTTAAAGAATAAATGAAGATTTCAACGCTATATCCAACTGGTCGTCTAATAATGTTCTTTGTCTTAATGAAAAAAATCGTGTATTCTTCCAATTTCTAAAGATAAGACTGATCTCAGTCAAATTCCACCGATATTTTTAAACAATAATAGTCAAGAAATGGTTGTTAAGGTTAAAAACTTAGGTTTTTATGTGAATTTGTGGCTCTCCTGTTCTGACCACATAAATAATGTTGTCAAGCCCATTTATTTCACTCTGTGTTGCCTGCGGTTGTCGTCACAATTTGTTCCCATTGAGACTAAGAAGAAACTTGTTGTTCTTTTAATTTAGTAACATATTCTGAATTGGTTTACAGCAATCTTGATTCCCAATCTTCGCACAAAATCCAAGTTGCCTTTAATAATTTGGATCAACCAAATTGTTGATCCACTGTTGTTCTTCACCTAACCTTGTGAACACATTGCTTTGCTTATGCATTCGCTATGTCTTGTTCTATTTGCAATTCGGTGATTTCGGTTTTAACTGACTCGGTAACATGTGGGTTTTGTTATAATAAACTGCACAACAAATGTGCAAAGTTAAGTGAGGAAATCTTAAAATCATTAAAATCCAATAAAAACTTATTCTACAAATGTGATTTATGTTACGATAATCCTATAACAATCTGCCTATCCAAGTTAAGTGAGGCATGTAATATATTGACGTGTTTAAAAGATAGGCATAATGCTGTAAAAACATCTGATGCTGAACTAAATAAAAATAATACTTTTGAGACATTTAATGATCATTGTGTAGATTTAATTAACAATAAACTCAATGTTGATGCAATAATCACGCGCTCAAAATCATAGTCTCCATCATCCCCCGCGAAAATAAGTGCTGGCAACAAAAACAATAATAAAGCTAATACCAATGTTCGTGCTAAATTGTTAAAAAAATCAGCACAGCCTAAAAATTGCAATAAACCGGTTTTGAATGCATCTGAAGGTGTAGTTCCCTCTTGCTCTTCTTCGAATGCCTGTTTAACGCAATGTTCTTCTATTCATGCAGAGGACGATGAACTTATAGATATTGTTGAGTTGCATGGAAACAATAAAATTATTATTGCTAATAATAATAGTGTCAATGATGCTGCTGAAGTTGTTGTTGGCGTTGATAATCATGTTGCTCCTGTTGGAGGTGATGCTTGTGTTTTTGTTGACCGAGACCGTGAGGTGTTGGTTGTAGGCCCTGATGTGGAGGGTGCTGTTACTGTTGTTGCTGCTGACTTTAATAAAGATAAGAGCTCTGCGGCTGCTGTGATTACAAATGATGACTTCAGTGGCCAAAGTCATGCGTCTGATGTAATTAATAGATCTATTAATTAATTATTAATCTTTTAATAATTATTATCTTTTAGTTAATTAATAGAGATATTGATCAATCTCAAATTGATAAAATAAACTTTAAGCTTGGCATTTCGGTATCTCTAAAGGATTGTATTTTAGAACCATCTCTTTGGCCAACTAATGTTTCTGTGAGCAATTTCGAGTTTTTTCACAAAGCAAATCGTCGTCGCTACAGGAAGTAGTACAAAATAATTACAACAAATCTTTTATAAATAAACTAAAAATATACTTCCAAAATATTTCTGGCATAAGAACAAAGTCAGAATCAATAAAATTATGGTCTTGTCAACTTAACTACGATATAATAGTCTTCATTGAAACATGGCTCAATGCTGAATTTTTTGATGCGGAATTTTTTGACCTAAATTACTAAATTATTACTGTTTCGTAAGGATAGAGATGCGACAAAAACCTGCTGCACTAGGGGTGGTGGTGTCCTTGTTGCTGTAAAGCGTTCCTTGTGTTGCAGTGCTTGGCCACTTGAAAATACTGATACATTGCTGGTTCAGCTATGTGTTTCAATTTCTGGAGTCACGGAGCAGTTTTATATGGCTGTTTCTTACATTCCCCCAAATAGTTCGGATGCACTGTACATGAATCATGTAGATAATATTTTAAATTTAGCATCAAACGTTGCAAGCGATAGTCATTTTTTCATTCTTGGTGATTTTAATCTGAATAAAATAACTGTTTAAATAATAATACTTTAATTCCTACTAATGTAAACTCTACACATGAGATTTATTTTATTGACTCATTTTTAAGTCTAGATTTTATTCAAATTAATAGATTTCCTAATCAATTAAATAGATTGTTAGACCTCATTTTTATTAGAAATGATTTTAATTATTGTATTGAAGACTGCCGTTTACCGATATGTGAGCCTAACTTGCATCATTTACCGGTTGTATTGAACATTCCTTTCTATAATTTCTCTTGCAAAAGTGTTAACTTGCTGAACACTGATATATATTATAATTTTAGTCAATGTAATTATGATGAACATAATTTGAAACTCAAAAGTACTTATGATAGCTTTATATATTTTAAATCCAAATTTTTAAATATTTGTGAAAGGATTATCCCTCAATGTCAAAAAAAAGTTTTTAAGCTTCCGTGGTATACTACGGGACTAAAAAATTGAAAAATCTAAGAAATAAATTTTTCAATTTATATAAAGCCACAAATAATATGGAACATTATTGAAAACATCAGCATTATTTAAGGGAATTTAATTTTCATAATTTTCATTTAATTTTTAATAAGTTTTTATATAAGTATATCCACTTTTCTTTATAATTTTTATAAATGAATGATGTTAGTTCTTGTTTTGTAAACTCAAAGTTTTTGATGTTTGCTGATGATTTAAAAATCTTTTTACGAATTGCAAACCAGAAATGATATGGATAATTTGCAAGCAAATATAAATAAGTTGAATGATTGGTGTTCTAAAAACCGTTTACCCTTAAACATAGATAAAAGTTTTCAAGTTTCCTATTCGAAACTTAATAATAGGGCCCAAAATCAGTACAAGTTGAAAAATCTCAATTTAAAATCGGTCACACTGATAAAAGATCTTGGCGTTATTTTTGATGCAAGCTTGACCTTTATACATCATTTAAATTATATAATTCCAAAGGCTTATTCTCAGTAAGCATTTATTAAACGCAATACCAATGCATTTTTAGATCCATACACGCTAAAAGTTCTGTACACAAGTCTAGTGAGATCTAGGCTTGAATATGCAAGTTTTATTTGGAATCCGTATTACAATATACACGTGAATCGCTTGGAACGTGTTCAGCGTAGATTCCTAAGGTTTGCACTTCGTTCTTTTCATTTTGCTGATACTTTTCCCACCTATGATGCTCTATGTAATCTTATTAATTTAAAATCACTTGAAAATCGTAGGACTATTTTGTCACTTCTTTTTGTTTACAATTTTATTTCTGGCAACACGGATTCCTCATACCTTCTGGAGCAAATAAACTTTAATGTTCCCTCTAGAAATAGTGCACCATTTTATATAGGATTTCATAGAATAAATTATGCTTCCAATTCTCCAATGGTTAGAGCTTTGCGAGAGTTTAATAATTTATCTAATTTGCATTGTATAGATTTCTCAGTATTTAAGGCAACTATATTTAATCAACTAGCCTCAATTTATTAATACCTAATATATAATTTATTCTCATATAGGTACTTATTGATTTACTTAATATCTAGTCAGTAAGGAAATTATTATTCCATTGATTAATAAATGGAAATGAAAATAATGTGGCTAGATATGTGTTTGGCTTAAGGCGCATTTACCATTTTTCGCAACAAAATTAAAATAAAATACAATTATTTGTTTATTGTCGGGAAAAAGCCGAAGCTCAAAAAACCCGACATTTATTTCTTTCGACCTTTCTCTTTCGTGGTCTATTTTGAACTAACTGACCGGCTGCCGATTACGATGTTTTCGACCTCTGACAGTCGCAATAAAACTTATTTTGTCATAAAGACATTCACAATAAAATCAGTTTTATACACTGCCGCCGAAAACGCCAGTTTTCCTATCCATCTCTTTGCTTAAAATTGAATATACATTTACAGTGATAAATATATCCATAATAAATAAATGATATCAGCAATAATAATTTCATAGCCTCTCTGCTTCAACCGGTACAATGCATATCTTCTGTACTGCTCTCCTTTCAAGCTTTCTTTCTCTTTTCTGCATTTATTTCTTTCTTGTATCGTAGTTAGATTTTTTGCCTGTCATCTGTCCCAGAAATGCTTCACGTCAAAAAGTGACCTGGAGTCAGCGCCTGCATGTCTTTCGGATCATCACTAATCTGATGAATAAGATGTGGATTTAATTTCGCTTCTATCTGTAAATGTAGAGTTTATAAATATTCATATAATAAAACCTTCTGTTCAACTACTTTGGCAAAATGATATTTCATCGACTTTTAATACCCCCTTAATGAGGTGCAGCTGGAATTCTAAAATTCCCTTCTGTCCCCTTGTAAGCTAATTGCCATAGAGTCTCATGATTTCTTCAACTGTTCAATGCCTTTCTCTTTTCTCTATTGGCACCCACAAAATTAGTTGTCGCTGTATAGTCTTTCACATCAACCTCTTCGTGCAATAAATCTTTCAAAACACGAAATGACAGCAAGTGATGTTAAATCTGTCATAATGTCAAATACATACCAATTTCTATCGAAACTTTTCTTTTTTGTAGTCTTTAAGCATTAGAGCGAGTCACATTTGTATGGAATTTGTTAAAGTATTTGGGATCCTTCGTGCCGCCCCCTCAAATCAATAATGGGTCTAAAAGAAGGAATTAGAGCCCATAAAATTTCATGAATTGTAAAATTCGGGCCGGTTGTGGCCAAAAGTCCATATTTCGAAACATTTTTTTTAATGATATTTTAAAAATTTTTTCTAATACATAAGCATATGAATAAAACAAATCCAATGAACCTATTTCTATGTAAAATTGTCTGAAGTTTTCGATTCTGTACTTAGATTTGGCGTACCATGGCGTAAAGTCTCAATAAACTAAGTTAAAGTACAAAATTTGAAAATTTTTTTTGTATATTTTTTTCTTTATTTTTCCCCTTCGTACCGATTTAGGTTTTTTTTTAAACGTTAGTAGTTTTTTATTTAAGCCCATTTCATTGCAATAATATTAAAAAAAAAAAATAAAAGATTTGACCCTTTTTTAAATCAGATACGCAATTTTTTGTAAAAGCATTTCTAAGGAACTTATTTAAATCAGTATAGTAGGACATTTTTTTTCTTGCAAAAGTTGACAAATCTTAGCCTTTGTTGAACCACGCGGACACTGTTTGCAATTTTCTTCTACCACGTGAAGAAGTGCCTGTTTTTCATCCTCTGACGACGTGACTTTATCGTTATATCGGGACATCAAATTAATCGCTCTTTCTGCTGCATCATTAATCACAGAAATATTTCCGACCACTTCTTCTGCGCGCAAGTAATTCTCGTTTTTAGTCCAAAGACTAGGATCAATTTTTAAAAAATTAAAGTTACCTTCAGTACTCAAATCATTTACAAACAATGACTTAAAAAACATTTCTGTATTGACTGTTACAAAATTATCTATTGTTAGATCCGAAGCATTAACAGAATGGAAGTTAAGGGAAGCTTGTTTGGCATTATTAATTGTTCCAGGTTTTTCCAGTGCTTTAATCATAAGACGTTTTACACTGACATCAATACTTCGATCAAAAAATGCAAAACTTATCAAAGTTTCAGACAAGTACCATAGATGACTGCCGAACTTATGTAAAACTTAGTTTGCGATTATCTCATTAATGTTACGAAATTCAATTAGTTTTGCAATAAGCTGAAGATCGAGCTTTGGCGCAGCATACAAAATTGTGGACTGGAACCAGTAGCGCATATAAATGATCACTGTGAAAACATTAATTTCTCGCACATTTTTTACTTCCTCATCTGCGAAATATAATGCAAAATGTATGCAATATCTTTTACACAAAAATGATTTTTATATTATATTAATAATGATTTACCTGTCAACTCGAATTGATCTCTAAATAGGTATATTTTTAGAGCATAAGTGGCATGCGCCATGAAGCGCGCTCTTGAAACCGAACCAGGTACTTTAATTTTTCGATTACTGCCATTTATGTTGACTGGGGTCTCACCAAGAAACAGGAGCGCCGAGTGGGCGAAATCAGCGTAGTCGTCACGTACTTGTCGTACTTGTTGATATGCAAATTCAACCAGACCATCTCGGACGTTGGGAGGAAAATGCTGCTTTATACAATTGTCAGAAATAGCACTGTTCGCTTGAATTGTTTTGTAATCGACCTTTAATTGTGGCCACGCAGTTTGAAATCTTTGGAACAATGCTATATTTGGCGCATTCGATTCGGGCTCCAATGTCAGCTTAAAGGCTTGTTTTAAAAGCAATTCTGCGATGTGGTGACGACAAGCGAGAAAGAGCAAAGGCCTGTTAGGCGCTTTCTCCAGGATATACGCACTACCATTTTTTGGTCCAGTATTTGATGCTGTTGTGTAGAAACTTAGAGCACAGACTTTATTCGTAAGATCCCATTCATCTAGGGTTTCGCACACTGAAGACGCAATAGTGTGTCCAGTACCATTTGGTATTTTCGGAATTGCAAGAACTTTGAGTTATTCTCGAATGAAATCACTACAGCCAGTCGGTTGACTACCGCATTCCGTCTATCGGTTCCTCCTGTTAAGTCTTTCATTTTTTTTTCGTCGTAATGCACTGTTACTAAGCTTCTACCTGTGTTTAATTTATTTTTTATGTTTTTAGCCCCTTGAGCTCTCGCTGATCGACGGTGTCTGGCTATGGTGGATGTTGAAAGATTTATATTCTTTATATTGATATCCGCCGTATTGAGTACTGATGACACCAACAGCATTGATGCAGCATTGCTCGTTGCGGTATAGTCGCATGTGAAGCTGTAGCTTTAGCACCATGAAATGGAATTTCTAACTTATCTTCTCGTAGTTTATTTGGTGGATTTTCGCGAGTGCTTCGTTCTGTTTGCCTTAATCGAATTTCTTTACTTAACTCCTTAATTCTATTTATATTTGTTATATCATTTCTGTAACACTCCAGAAACTCCTTTGCGAGGTTACCCAGAATGTTTAATGATTCTATGCCAATGTCCAAGATAAATTGAAATCTATACTGAAAAAAGTTTTAACAAACCTGCGTGCGCGATATCAAACAACTGCGAAAACCTTTGCTTGAATATCGATTCTCTGCGGTTCTTCTCAGCATCTTGATCAAATCTCTTCTTTTTCAGTTGACAATATTCGAAAAATAGATTTCGCACAGCTGCCTTAATGCGGCATTTTTTCTTCGGGATCATATCTAAGTTTATCCATATCGACAATAACTCTTCAACTACACAATTAATGGAAGCGCCAATAGTTTTCTTATTTTCAAAATGTAAGTAAACTAATCGGCCTAGAAAAAAATGTCTCTGGCGCGTCTCGATTAAATACTGCATCTCTTGGTTTTTTACTTTTCACTTTCACTTCACTTTTTTTAATGTGTGACACCTTGCGACCATGATTTAATGAAATAAAGGTTAAGTAACTTCAGAGAACGTAAAAAAAAAACAGCTGTTTCGTCGTTGCCCTTGCAGATGTCAACCGAAGTTTTCTTTACTTGATATTCTGAATTTTAGCCCATGATTTTTGCTTTTTTTTTGAAAACAACAACCCAGCAAACCAAACCATTATTTCTATCGATAAAATACTCGATATGATATCGTTACGTTAGAAACAATAGCTTGGTATACTGGGAAGGTTTTTTACTAACCTTTTGCTATGACATTCGCAACCCCACATTTTGTTGTTGTATTTTTCATGCAAAGAGCAGGGTTCTGAAGTTACTTAATTAACCTTTATTTTATTAAATCATGCTTGCGACAAATCAAACTTAATGATAAAATCACTTGACTTAATATGATTCATGTAGCATAGTAATACCAATCGTACAACATTTTCCTTCCTAGCAGGTAATCCTGAGAACACTTTATTTGAATAAATATGCTTTTACAAAAAATTGCGTATCTGATTCAAAAATGGGTCAAAGCTTTTATTTTTTTTTTAAATATCATTGCAATGAAATAGGCTTTAATAAAAAATTAATAGCGTTTAAAAAAAATCCTAAATCGGTACAAAGGGGGAAGATAAAAAAAAAATATACAAAAAAAAAAATCAAATTTTTAACTTTAATTAGTTTATTGAAATTTGACGCCATGGTACGCCAAATCTAAGTACAGAATCGAAAACTTCAGACAATTTTACATAGAAATAGGTCCTTTGAATTTGTTTTATTCATATGCTTATTTATTAGAAAAAATGTTTAAAATATCATTAAAAATAATTTTTTAAATATGGTTTTTTGGCCAGAACCGGCCCGAATTTCACAATTCTTTAAATTTGATGGTCTCTAATTCCTTCTTTTAGACCCATCGTTGATTTGAGGGGGCGGCCCGAAGGACACCATCCAAAGTAGCATTTGACCCGCTCTATTAAGCATCTTTACTTATACTTTTTATCTCAAATGGACCTGCAAAACCAACATCCGTATGCGAAAATGCTTTGCCTACCTGTGCTCTATCCGATGGCAAATCTGCCATTATCTGTGTTCCATTTTTGCATTATAACGTGCACATATGACACATTTATGAATCATACTTCTCAGTGCATTTCTTAACCTTGGTATCCAGTAACGCTGCCGAATAACTTGCATCATTACCTGGGCACCACTGTGTCTTGTTTGTCTATGAACTGACTACATTGAAGCAAGCAACGAAGATTCTATCTTACTTCTTTTCGCTATGTTCTGTCTTCATTCCAAAGCTGTTAATTCAGCATTATAGTATTCTTCTTGTGTCTTTCTTAAAAAAAATTAAAGAGTCATGCTTCTATCCTCTGCTTTTGGCATATCAATTATGTCCATTCTCAATCCAATTTTTGTCCTACCTGGTGTTGGAACATGGTGTTCCTAAATAGGAACATGCATACGGTGCATACAAATTTATCCTCGGCGCCGCTGCGCGCTAATAACAGCAACCACAAAAAAGTGTGTGTTTTTTCATATATATCAAATGTCTTCGACTGCATGGCACAGCAGCGCATCAAAAGAACAACTGAATTCAGCGCTGTTAATATTTTTCAAATGTGCATACAATTTTACATAGAAGCAAAATGAACAATTCAATTTGTTGTTCATGCACTTTCTTACACATAATTGCCAAATATTTTATCCTGAACACATTTGAACACACATGAGCTGAGCACATCTAACATTTATATATATATAGTAATTTCTGGATATAAGCCCCCGGTTAATGGATTTCCCCTCTTATAAGTTAACAAAAGTTAGCTCAAGAAAAATCTCCATAAGCAATACATAGAAAAATTTCCGTTTAAATTATTTCCCTTTTAAAAAATCGCCCCGCTTATAACGTTGCAAATTTGTGAAACATTTGGAAAAACTCAAACAAAAATCCCCGCATAAATTAAAATATATAGTTGGCAGAGTTGTGATGATTTATTTTTATTTATATAAATGTGAATTAACATTTCTTTTCTTTTTAACATAAATACATATTAATTTAAAAAGTTATTACAACATAATTTCTTTTATTAATACGAGTAGGGTGTGTATGCAGTTTCCTATAAGAGCGGTTGTTTCTTAGGGCGAATTTTTTATATAAGCCAAAAATGGTTCATTAAACGGGTTTTTCGTATAAGCCCCAAAACTGCTTTCAACCGGGATTTTCATAAAAGACTTTCCCGGATAAAGAGTGTGAATTTTTAGCATTTTACTAAGTTCCGGAAATTACTGTATATCTTTCCTTTGTCTACTATAAAACACTTTTTGATCATAACCAAATACTTTTCAGCATTCAGTTTTTGTCTCCGTTCTTTAAAATTAGAAATTCTTTCCTTTCACTAACATCGATTTTTTTCCTTTTTGTTAATAATTTGTTATTTTATTTGCTTTAACCTATATATTTATAACTCTGATTTTTTTTTTTTACGTTCAACTACGCACACGTGCGTCACTTCAGTCACTCAACAGTTTTATATATCAAGCTAGCGTGCGTGTTGCGAAGTAAATTTTTCCTTTGTGGTTCTTTTTTTACCTTTTCTATTTTTTCTTTTTTCTTTCCATAGGGCTGCTTGTCTATCTAATTATTTGTTTATTGTCCGGAAAAAAGCCGTAGCTCAAAAAACCCCGGCATTTATTTCTTTCGACCTTTCTCTTTCGTTGTCTATTTTGAACTAACTGACAGGCTGCCGATTGCGATGCTTTCGACCCCTGACAGTCACAATACAACTTATTTTGTCATAAAAATATTCACAATAAAATCAGTTTTATTCAACCATGCATCCCAAATAAGTAAAGAAATTTTGGGATGTAGCATTATGAAATATATAATCACAAGAAATTGTTTATTTTTGCATAAATTAATACATAATAGGCCTCCATTTTATCTCTACACTACACTACGCTTCAGTGTTTCAAGACGAACTGGCAACCTCATAATACCGAGATAACAGTTTGAATTCAAAGTGTCTATTTTTCGTCAACGCCAATAAACTTTGGAATTCATTACCGTATAGCTTAAAATCTACTGTTTTAATAACCTTAGGCTTTCTTTAGGCATACTATTCAAACACCTAACTATAACTACTATTAATTACTTATCATACAACGCTTATCACTTCATTGATTCTTCTGTTTTCTTTATTCTTTATGATGTGCTAAAATTCAAACTCAATTGTACCTAAATCTAATTCATTCTTAAAAACAAATTATACCATTACTTGTACTAGCTAGATATTTTTTATGCTTTTTATATTTTTATCTTTTTTATGTATACAATTTGTTGATTATGTATAATATTCTTTGTACTGTAAAAGATTTTATTACATCTTATTGTACTACTTACTTACGTACTTACTTAGGTGGCCGTAACAACCCGTGTTCGGGTTTCGGCCGACCTGATCAGCTCTCGCCAGGCGCTTCTGCTTTGCGAGCGCCTTCTCCAATCGGATACACCAAGTGCGGTTAGGGCTTCCTCGGCCTGGTCCATCCATCGGAGGCAAGGTCTCCCTCGGGTTCGTTGACCAGCGATCCTCGTCTCGAACACCTTTTTCGCTGGAGCTTCGTCGTCCATACGATGGACATGACCCAGCCGTAGTCACTGCACAGTTATACGCCGAACTATGTCAATGTCTTCGTAGAGCTCATACAGCTCGTGGTTCATTCGGATTCGATTGTCATCGCCGACTCGAACAGGACCGAAGATTTTGCGAAGCACTTTTCTCTCGAACACCCCCAGAGCAACTGCGTCAGTTTGCGAAAATACCCATGCCTCAGCGCCATAAAGCAGCATAGGTAGAAAGAGCGTCTTATAGAGTGTTAGTTTTGTCGATCGAGAGAGGGCTCTGGAACTTAGTTCCTTTCTAAACCCGTAGTAGCACCTATTAGCAATTATTGTTCTTCGCTTTAACTCCAGGCTGATTTCGGTGTTGGTATTAATGGCGGTGCCAAGGTATACGAACTCCTTGACTACTTCAAAGTTATAGCTGTCGGATGAAACGTTGTTTTACCCTCATTTATCGTCAAACCCACTTTGGTTGATTCCTTTTTGATAGCGGCAAAAGCAGCGGTAACATCTCTCTTGGTTCTGCCGACAATATCAATATCATCAGCGTACGCAAGGAGCTGACACCTTTGTAGAAAATGGTGCCATTACGATGCACACCGGCCTTTCGTACGATCCCCTCCATGATGCTGTTAAAGAGATCGCAAGACAGTGGATAACCTTGTCCGAAACCTCTTTCGTTATTTATGGTTTTGGAGAGGTCATTTCCTACCTTGACGAAGCTGCGTGTGTTGCTCAACGTCATTCTGCAAAGTCTTATCAACTTTGCAGGTATACAGAACTCAGACATTGTTGCGTAAAGGCAATCCCTTCTCGGGCTATCGAACGCAACTTTAAAATCACCAAAGAGGTGGTGTGTGTCAATTTGATTTTCGTGGGTTTTCTCCAGGATTTGTCGTAGCGTGAAAATCTGGTCCATGGTGGACTTTTCAGGTCGAAAGCCACACCGATAAGGTCCAATCAGTGTTTTTTGTAATCGTCTTTAATCTTTCACACAGTACGCTTGAGAGAACCTTATATGCGATGGAAATAAGACTGATACCTCGATAGTTTGCGCAGATTGTTGTGTTATTGTACTAACAAGTTTAAAAATAAATAAATACGGAAATAAATGCGAAATACATAAGGTAAACAAACCCCGACTTGAAGGGTCAGTTAAGTACAATTTTTATGAAAGCATGAAGAAAGAAAATCAAGTAGTAGGCATTGGCGTCTCAGAAATCATAACAACTTACTTAAAGCTATAGGGTCTTAAAATCAGTTTACTTTATGTGTCATTATACTTTTTGAATATGCAGCCACAAAACAATAACAGCAAGGAGAAATAAGAGTAAACAATTAAAAAATATTAGCAGAAATAATATAATTTGTATTTTTGTGACATTTGTGTATTGTTATAATGAACAATAAAAGTTAACTCTTAAGTAAAATTTTTTTTTTTCAAATTTATGACCTTAAGCATTTTTTAGGACGAAGAAAAAAGTGTTATTTTCAGTTCCTAGTTGTATAGTGTATAGTTGTATATATTTTTTTAATATTCTGAAAAAGGCACTTAATTTTATAGGTTTTGTTTTTCCCCCCATCAAAATGTGCCAATTTTAATGATTTTTCATTTAAAGTTATGAAATTTTGCAACCACTTAAATATTATAATTGTTTATTATTTTCGATAAAATAACGAATTTTTTGATTAACTCCATAATTTTTTATAATAACAAGCTTTATTAAGTTTGGTTTCGTTCAAGAATGGATTTTTGGCAATTATTTATATAAAGCATTTTACAAAGCTATGTTCAAAATCTGTGTTTGTTAAAAAAATTACTTAACTGTAAAACGCTGGAGTCAAAACATGTTTTAATGTTATAATTTTGTGAATTATTAATAATGAAACCCATGACACAATTATAAGGTAGGCTCAGCTTAGAGAGAAACTAGAAAAAAGGGAGCTAGATGTCAAAGCTACTATTACCATTAACATCTAACGTTTAACGCCCTCACAGCTTTGTTGATGGAAACTTGTCTTTTGAGCAGCTATTTTAAATTGTGTCATGAATGAAACCATTACCTGTAGGTAGATATCATATTTTTAGAATTTCGATACACAAATTTTTTTGATTTTTGTCCACTAGTCATTTCACTGTGTGTCGTGTATATTTTGTAGTAAATGCAAGATTTGACAAAGAAAAGGTTTTAAATAATGCAAAACGTTATACGTTTTATTTATTGATTGAACCATTATATACGTTGTACGTATCATATACAAATTTTAAATTATTTTTTTGATTAAACCATAGATGAACATATTTCAGTAACGCATTTTAGTATTAAGGCACATATTAAGTTTCTCCTTAATGCGTGCTTGAACGATTTCTTTTTAAAAATCTGTTCAGAAAAATATCATTAAAAAAATATATATAAAATAGGCTATCCCTGAGTTAAGCGAACAAGATAATAAAAAATATTTTAAAATATCCATTATTATATCTACATCATTTTCAGATGTGGCGATTCTCATTGCTTCTTTTATATGGAGGTAGGTCGTCAAAGTATTATTGGTCCTGGAGAACTATGGATGGAAACAGAAGACTCACTTATAGCTCAAAATATGCACAACATGATATTAAGGTTAGTAATTTTTATCGCTATGTATTACCAACAGAGCTGTAAATAAATGCATTCAATTTGATTTATTTACAAAAATTTGGGTCAATTAATAACAAAATAAGAATATCATTCAATGAATGCACAATTAATTCATAAATAAAATGTTTAATTCACACTCAATTTTCAAAAATTGATAATTATTAATTTTCGTTATTCAGAATAATGAATCAATTTTTTTTTATTTAAGATTTTTTTATTAAGATTTTTTTTTATTTTAGATACGATTTTCAGAATTTTCAATTATTCTTTTTTTATTCATTATTAATTTTTTATTCATTATTCATTTGTTATTCATTCATTAATAATTTAAATGATTTTAAATTTATTATTAATTTGTTATTCATTATTCATATTTTATTCATTTTTATTAATTTTTTATTCATTTTTTATTCGTTATTAATTTTCTATTCATTACTCATTTATTATTCATTATTTTTTATCAATGCTATGCTCTATTTTATCAGTTTGACGATATTGGCAATTAACTTTTTCTTTGATCATATTATTACTAGGCCTGTAGGCTACAGTATTGCCAGATTTTGGGAGAGAGAATTCTCGTTGTGTCTATGCATTTAAAGAAATTTTCCCGTTCTTGCCTTAACATTTTCCCTTTTTTCCCCCTTTCTTTTAAATAAATAAAAGAAAAATTTTTATTTTTCTTCAGTTTTTTATTTCATATATTTATTTATTCCATGGATTTTTTTAATATGTGAGGAAAATATGAACATAATGGCATTAATGAAGAATAGGTTGTTTTTTTCAATACGATGGGATTAACAAATGCGAAAAGTCTTGAGGCTTCGCCTTCGTCCGAGAAATTCAATCTTTTTATAATTTCAAGGCATTTATAGCTATAAAGAAATTACTGCAATTTATTCTGAAGGATTCTTGGTTATCTCTTGAACTTGGTTATCTCTTATTTCAGAAGCTATATCTTTAAGCTTAGCGTTTATAAAATGACCAATACACAATTCGCTCATAGGCAAAAAATTATTGGTATTTTGGTAACTGACGTCAAGAACAGTTTCAAGTTCATCAGTCTATTCTTTTTTCGTAAAAAATCTAATATAAACTATATTCGAGTAAGTTTAATTTGTTCGTATAACAAGTGTATTCTAACATCCTCTGACTGCATTTGTAAGTTAAGTTTTGTGAAAAGACGCAAAATAAAATTTAAAAATTCAAAATATAATCTAGTGGTTGGTTTTTCCATCTGCCGATATATTCTTTCGCATGGAATTTTGTTGACGTTATCGTCTTAAATATAAAATGAATGCTGGAAATTGCTCAACAATTTAGTTATGTAAGTATCAATAATATAAATTCTTACTCTTTTATCGCAACATCAGGAGTTCCACAAGGTAGTATCCTAGGTCCTTTGCTTTTTACATTATTTGTAAATGATATTTCTCTTTGTTTTAATAAATCTAGTTTTCTGCTGAATTGATGGTCCATTAGACACTTGATCTCTTCAATCAGACTTAGGCCTTTTTCACACGGAGCAATTGAAAAACAACGCAACATCAACAAATGTTGCTAACCCATGTAAGTATACCGGAACCTTCAGATAAGGCTACTTTTTTACAACTAGTTGACAGCACGTTCGGGATAAGTTTTATGCAACACAGCTTGTTGCAATTTATATCAGCGACTTGTGTTTTTTCTGATAATTTAAAACAATTGTGTGGTACTTCAAGTTGAGAAATGTATCAATTAAACTCAGAAAAATTGTTCCATGTTTTTTATTTTGAATACAGGAAGCAGCAATGAGCGAGCAGTTACAAATTTATATTTGTTATAGAAGAAGTAAAGAAATATCGCTGCTTATTTAATTATAAGCTGCAATGAGAGATCAAAATTGCGTTGTGCGTGACTTGCTCATCTAAAAGCAAAGGTTGCAATAATGTTTCGAATTGCAGTGGCTTGCAACTTTTTAAGCAATTGTGTTGCAGTTAGGTTACTTTTAAGTTTCTCCGTGTGGAAAAGGCCTTAAATAACCTGCTTAATTGGAGCAAAACGAATAAACTTTCATTGAATATTTCCAAGTGTTATCATAGGTTATTTCTGTTGTTACCGACTTACAAAAGAACACTAGGTTGGATAATTTAAAGCATGCAACACAACAACAAAAGCTCGGTTGTTTATGCGAGTTCAGTCAACTCGGTAAACTAATATCCGACCTGATTTGCACTGCTGCAAAGTAAAACAACTGATCTATTGTGAATGAGCTCTGAAAAAATCCTTGGGAAATTTCATGCAAACGTCAAACTCATTTTTTTTATGTACATACAAACAAAACGAAGCAAAATGGAGCAAGTGTAAGTAAAATCGAAAGCGCCCAGTAGATACGATATGGGGGTTCTGGCGCAGGAGGCGCGGAGGCGCAAGCCGATGACGTCACGCCCGGCACTCAAGTATGAACGGATTTCTGCTTGTGCTGGTGGACGGACAGACAAAAAACCGCAAGTTGTTTTTGCTTTAAGCGTTGATCATGTTCTTATCAGTGTTTGCATGTTTTTTCTTAGCCCGCAAATACCTAATAGCAATGACTCAAATTCGGCTGGTTGACTTTAGCTGAAATGATATGACTTGCTATATGAAAATATATATATTAATATGGGTTGAAGCAATTTAGGTACGGAGAAGGTTGAAGGATTAAAGAAATGTTTATAAATTTATCATAAAGTCGGTAAGTATTAGGTGGGAGTCTTTGTTTTGAGCTTTTAAAAATTGGCAAGTTTGATGTATGTCTTTGCTTTAAACTTTTTAAAATTGACAAGTTTGGGGTATTTCTTTGCTTTAAGCGTTGGTCATAATTTTATACACTACATTATCGGTAGTGGTAGTCAAGCGAGTTCTTATCAGTGCTTGCATGTTTTGTTTTTTTCTTAACCCTCGCATTAGTTACAGCAAGACTCAAATTTTGCTGGTCAACTTGCTTTGTGAAAATATATATATTTATTTGGAATGAAGCAATTTAGGTACGGCGAAGGTTGAAGAGGTTAAAGAAATGTTTATAAAGTTAATAAAGTCGGTAAGTATTAGGTGCGTGTATTAGATTTGTGTAAGTAGTTTGTATATTAGATGACAACCATTAAAAAACATAGGCGTGTATAAATATCTATTCGTCAGTTGGGGGACATAGGGGTCACTTACACCCAGCAACTTCTCCGCCTCTGGCTTATATTTTATGTAAATTCAGGAAGTTTCTAGAAGCTTCGAGATGCAGAAACTTCGAGAACATTTTAGAAGCTGACTTATGTCATTGTATGCCGAAGCAAATGGTGTGAGAGAGAAAGGGAGAGAGAGAATTTGATAGTAAGAGAGAGAAAGGGAGATAGCAAATTGCGCGATCCTATACAAAGAATACTTCAGAATCAACCTAACCTAAGCCAATGCCAAGAAGAGTCAAAAAGTTTCTAGAAGCTTCGAGATGCAGAAACGTCGAGAACATTTTAGAAGTCGACTTATGTTATTGTATGCCGATGACGTCACCCATACCCATCCTGGTACGGATTTTAATTTTATTTAATTTCAATTTCAATACTAATTTCAAGGTTAAAGTGATAAGAGCCAAGCTTCATAGTAAGCGCACTCATAACCCGCAAGTTCAAGATAAGGCAGCAATGTACAAGTTCAAACATGTTTTTTTGTGGTACTTCTAAAATAAATAAACAATTTTTGCGGTCAAGTGTAAGGGCAAAAAAAAAAAAAAAAAAGATAAGAACTTAAGGTTGATATGTCAATCAAAATTAATTTAATCTTCAGTTGTTAAAGGTTCTTTCTATCGACTACAAGTGCGCTTAAAGCTAATTCTTAAAATAAAAGACGCAAGTGAATTGTTTAAAACAATCAATAAACATTCAATATCTAAATATATAAACAATTAGTGTAAAATACAATTAAAAGTGATTTTAAAACAATACTTAATCAATACAGTGATTTTAAAAATCAATAAACATTAAATAAAAAAAAAAATAAAATTAAAAATGGATCAAGTTAAATGCAGCAAATGTGATTCCACTTTCACAAAAAAATCTAGCCTAAATCGGCACATTCGGATAAAGCATCAAGATCAGCCATTGCAACATTTTAAATGCGATACATGCAAAAAGTTTTTTTCGCGAAAAGATAATTTACAAAAACATCAGAGAAATCAACATGCTGCATCAACCTCAAAAGCAACAGCATCAACATCATCTCCATCATCAAATGTGATTCCAAGTCTTCGGGCTATTGTGGAGAAAACAATTCCGTATCTCTATTGCAACAAGTGCAAGAAAGAGATAGTAACTAAGAATTGGGCTTATCACATCAGGACAAACGAACATAAGAGAAATAGTGGTGAAATAGTTAACGAGAACTTAACAAGAATCACCTCAATATTTAATGAGCGGATAGAATCATTTATGATTAAAAATCATAAGGAGGGTTTATTGATTCCCGAAGAGTTTTTAGCAAACATCAGAGATATAGTTTTAAAAACACTTGAAGAAATGTTGGAAAAACACACCAACTTTAAATTTAATATGGAATTGTTTTGTGAATACATCAAAATGAGTGAAGATGAGGCAACAATAGACCTTAAATCACATCAAACTAAAATGATCATGGTGCAACAGGCTACAAATTTGTATGAGATTTATGTCACAAAATGCAATAATTTAATTACAAAGATGTCAGAGTTTCAAGAACGTGATAGTGGTTGGACACTTATAAGAATCTCTCATTTGGAAATAAACGTGAATCAATACAACCCAATTAAAGGTTCACAATACATTAAATTATCAAAAATACTAGAAGATAAAAAAGCTTGTATAAATGTGCAAAACAATGACGAATACTGCTTTAAATGGGCAGTAATCTCAGCCTTATATCCTGCTAATAGAGACTCTAACAGATGTTCTAGTTATAACATCACAGATATAGCCGCAGTTGTAATAACGTTAGACAACAGCATCACTCTCAATTTTGAAAGTCTTGTCTTTCCAATGAAAGCGAAAGATGTAAAAATTTTCGAGGAAAATAATCCCGAAATAAGCATTAATGTTTTTGGATTCGACGAAGACCTTAAAAGTATCGTGGGACCCTATTACTATACAAAGGAGGAGAAAACCACTCATCTTAACCTACTATTGCTACAGGAAGGAGAAAAATTTCATTACATCTGGATTAAAAATATTTCAAGGTAAATATCATATTTATACATTTTCTTTTTTTATTACTTGCTTACTTGCTTACTTGCTATATACATTTATAATATTTAAAGAATCTTAAAATTAATTTGTTTTATTTATATTTGCAGACTTTTACGCAGTCAACTAACAGGACATAATAATAAAATGCAATTATGCAATGTCTGCTTGCAGTTTTTTGATTCCGACTACAAGTTGCAACGTCATCGCAAGGAATGTAGCAGAATTGTTACCAAAGTGCCGGATGCAGACAAAAGTAAAATTTATTTTCAAAATTTTAAACATAAGTTAGATATACCGTTTGTAATATATGCAGATTTCGAGTGTTTCCTAACACCGGAAAACATTCAGAACTCGGGATCTGTAAAAACTATACAAACACATAAGCCGTGTGCATTTAGTTATTATATTAAGTGTAGTTTTAATAATTCTTTAGATAAGTTTAGATTATATACAGGTGAAGATGCTCCTGAAAAATTTATTGCTTCTTTAGTTGTCGATGCTAGAGAAATTTATAGTAATTATCTTAATAAAGTTATTCGAATGAATTTCCTCACCCCAGTAGAATTAAATATTCAAAATAATAGTAGGGATTGTCATATATGCGAAAAACCGTTGGGAGTTGATAGAGTAGCAGATCATTGTCATTTAACGGGAAAATATCGAGGCCCAGCCCATAATGATTGCAATTTAAACTTTAAAATTTCAAAATTCATTCCAATATTTTTCCACAATCTTTCTTCATATGATTGCCATTTATTCATTAAAGAACTTTCAACGATCCCCGGAAGAATAAACGTAGTACCGATTAACAAAGAAATATATGTATCAGTTTCTAAACATATTCATTTTGATGACGGTGATAGCGTTGAACTTAGGTTTTTAGATTCATTTAGATTTATGGCTTCAAGTTTAGAGAGTTTAGCTAAAAATTTATCGATTTCAGATTTTTATGTTCTACGGTCTGAGTTTACCGATGAAAACGAATTTAATCTTATGAAGAGAAAGGGAGTTTTTCCATACGATTATTTTAATTCCATTAATCGACTTCAAGAGGAATGTCTGCCTTCAAGAGATAAGTTTTTTAATAAATTAACGAATGAAGAATGTAGTGTTGGTGATTATGAACATGCTCAAAAAGTGTGGACAACTTTTAATTGTTCTAATTTTAAAGACTACTTGGAACTATATCTCAAGACAGATGTTTTATTGTTAACTGATGTATTTGAAAATTTCAGAAAAGTATGTAAATCTATTTACAATTTAGATCCTTGTCAGTATTATACAGCACCCGGACTATCTTGGAGTGCAATGCTAAAATATACTAAAATTGAGTTGGATCTATTAACTGACATTGATATGATTAAATTCATTCAAAACGGGATAAGAGGAGGCATAGTTCAATGTTCAAAACGCCATGTTAAAGCAAACAACAAATATATGGCTGATTTCGATAGTAGGAAGCCTTCAAATTATCTCATGTATTTAGACGCTAATAATTTATATGGATGGGCTATGTCTCAATATTTACCCGAAGGAAAGTTTGAATGGGTTGAAAATATTAATTCGTTTAATTTAAATGAATGTAAAGATGATTCTGACGAAGGTTTTATTTTAGAAGTAGACTTGGAGGTTCCTTTTGAACAACATAACTTACATAATGATTTACCGTTTTGCGCTGAAAACAAAAAAAGTCCTACGGGTAAACATCAAAAGCTCATTATTGATTTATATAATAAATCAAATTATATCATACATTATACTAACTTACAACAATGTTTAAGAAATGGCTTAAAGCTTAAACAAGTACATAGAATTTTAAAATTTAAACAATCTCCCTGGCTCAAGAAATATATAGATCTAAATACTTTTCATAGAACAAACGCTAAAAATGACTTTGAAAAGAACTTTTTTAAATTACTAAACAATGCTGTCTATGGTAAAACCATGGAAAATGTAGAGAAAAGGAAAGATGTAAAAATTGTATGCCAGTGGGAAAGTGTTGGAAAAAGATTGGGAGCTAGGAGTCTTATAGCAAAACCGAATTTTCATAGCTCTACAAGGTTTACCGAAAATATGGCAGCTATCCAACTGGATAGAGTACATATCGAATTTAATAAACCTATTTCTGTAGGGTTTGCAGTTCTCGAAAAGTCTAAAGAAAAAATGTATGATTTTCATTATAATTATATGATTCCAAAATATAATGAAAACTTGAGTTTGTGCTATATGGATACGGATTCATTCATATATTCAATTAATACCGAAGATTTTTATAAAGATATAATACCCGATATTAATTTGAAATTTGATACATCTGACTATAAGCCTAACAATCCATATGGTATAGAACAAAAAAATAAAAAGGTATTAGGTTTAATGAAAGATGAAAATAATGGGAAGATAATGAGGGAATTCATTGGACTAAGATCTAAAATGTATTCTATAAGTGTTGAGGGTGACAATGATATTAAAAAAGCAAAAGGTGTAAAAAAATCAGCATTAATGAATCTTATTATTAATGATTATAAAAAATGTTTATTTGATAAGAAAATTTATTATGATAAAATGTTTACTTTTAGATCTAAGATACATATTATATATACTCAAGAAATTCATAAAATAGTGTTAAGTTATTTAGATGATAAGCGATTTATTAAAGAAAATGGTGTTGACACCCTTGCATGGGGTCACTATAGAATTAATTAAGAAAATATATTTTTTAATCAAAACTATTAAATAAATAAAAACTATATATAAAAAACAAAATCGTTTATAAATTCTTTATTTGGGTTTAGAAAAATTAATTGATAGAATATTTAAATTATTCTCCTAATTTCGCTGGTTAGAGGTGAGTATTCAATTAAACGATCGTGAATTACCAAACAGTAGGCTGATGTTTTATCTGGAATTGGTTTGAGTGATTCGGGATCAAATTCAATTCGTATATCAATAGGTCTAACTTTAACTGCCTCATTTTGGTGTGTTACATCAACAACAATTAGCGGAGCAATAGCCTTGCATGTACTGACATCTAACAATGGTTGAGGCTCCCGCATATAATAACTTTGTTGAAATTTTGCATCGATTTATAAAAACTTTTTACAAACCTTCAAAAAATTTATTCCAAGTAATAAAAAGACGTTGATTTATATAATAATTTTTTATATTTTATTATTATAAAAAATATCATATACATATATATATATATATATATATTAAAATATTATTATTGCAATTATTTTATTATTATTATTTTTATTATTTTTTTATTTTTATTATTTTATTTTATTATTATTTTATTAAAGAGCAGCTAAATGCCGCACAACATTTGGGACTGCCATGAATCCTCCAACATTCCCGCACTCGAGCCGAACAACTTCAGCAGCGCACTTACACAACCTTTTGAGGTTGGGTAAGCACTCATAATCACAGATTACCTGCTGAAGGTGTTCAGCAACACCATCATCCCAGCAGGTCTCTTGAAGTAGGGCCAAATATCTTTTTAAAAAAAACACTGGACCCTCCTCCCAGAGTCTGCTGCTAGATTCGGCGCGTGAATGCGCTTCCAATATCTCGGTCGTCTTAGCTAACCGCAGGCATTCTTCTTGGTATATTTCTATACCTGCGGCATCAGGGAGCTCCGAACCGTACGCAGACTCCCCAGACGACGACGAGCACGAATTATACTCAAATAATTCGGCATAAATTTGGGGGTCTCTAGGAGCTATAAGTATAAAAAAAGTATAAATTAAAAATAACAAAAAAAATGAATTAAAAATTTAATTTACCTTCGGGATCTTCATGGCGAGTTATTTTAAATGTTGCTGCTGCTTCTGCTGCTGCTGCTGCTTCTGCTGCTGCTGCTGATGCTGATGTTGAGACAGCAGCATGCTGCACATTTCGATGGGCCAACAGTTTTTGAATGGCATCCATTCTATACACGTTGAAAGCAGCATGAGCTGGTGTTGGAAAGAAAAGAAATTTATAAAAAATTTTTTTAAAGAGGGGTTTTTTCTACTCTACACTCACCATCAGACATATTTTTATAAAAATTTTTACTAAAAATTTTGGGACAAAAATGAAAGCGATGTTTGTTTCTTTAATGTTTTAAAGAAACTAAATTGAATTAGCATAAATAATACTCGCAAGGAAACAAGCTGTCGAATTAAAAATATCTAGAAAACATAAAAGGCTCCAAAAATGTATTCTTATCAATATCTTACCGCAAACATCCTTTAATTTTTAATAAAACACAAAATTTTACTAAAATTTACTATTGTTTTATAGTCAAACCGACTGCATGCATGAATATTTTTTATATTGTTGTTGTTGTTGGTGTCGAGAATGTTTTGCGGGTTCTTCACTGATAGAGGTAGTCAAACTGCCTGAATAGCATTTATATTGTTGGCGCTGTTGTTGTTGTTGTTGTTGTTGTTGTTGTTGTTGATGCTGTTGTTGTACTGATTTTTAAATATCTGTACTGGTTCTTTTATAAGCTATTAAAAACACCGAAACCTTTTCTATAACGACCATTAATCATAGAATCATCTTTATTAATGTCTAAAAAACAATATTTTTCTCTCCAACACTTTAAACATAACTCGTGGAAAGTCTTAAAAGACATACCAGGACCAACATGATCATTGTAAAGGTGTATTGTTTTCATTTCATCCTGTTTAAATATTATAATCATATTGGCATTATCACGAATTTTGGTGTTATGGTATACGTGTATAAGTTTGACATAAGTAAAATGATATCAATGTCTTTGTGATGATCCATACAGAAGTAAGATCGTATATGATTTTTGTTTCTCACAAGCTACATCGTTGCATATAAATTTTGAGTTTGGGTGTACTTTATCTAGGTATATGACGTCATCATTATGCGAGAAATATTGGAAAAAATGTATATCCTTAGTAGGTTTAATTAGACGCTCCAAGTATTGATACCTTGATAACTTTGAGTATAAAATATTTCAAGCCATTGAGATTTTCGATAAGACTTATCACATTTGTTTTTCCACAGTAATAATTTAAATGTATAAATCAACCCGATTTTGTTTGGTTTATTTATATCAACATAGTTGAGTATGGTCATAGTTTATATTTTCAAGTTCAAGGTTACGGTGACGCTCTCGATCGCTAGCTTAATTTAGCATTAACCCCCCGCCCCCCCGCCACCGCCTTTACCGCTTTCATACTTCGCCTTTCCATTAGGCAACACAAGCTACAGCTGTTGACACGCTTATCTTCAATTTACAACAACAACAATATAAATACAAAACTTTAATTCCTAAATTTTTAAGAACTAATATTTTTCACTCTAAAATCTTTAAGATGCAAAAGTACATTAAGGGCCAGTTTTTCACTGAAAAACTAAATACATTTAAATTATTACTGTGGAAAAACAAATGTGATAAGTCTTATCGAAAATCTCAATGGCTTGAAATATTTTATACTCAAAGTTATCAAGGTATCAATACTTGGAGCGTCTAATTAAACCTACTAAGGATATACATTTTTTCCAATATTTCTCGCATAATGATGACGTCATATACCTAGATAAAGTACACCCAAACTCAAAATTTATATGCAACGATGTAGCTTGTGAGAAACAAAAATCATATACGATCTTACTTCTGTATGGATCATCACAAAGACATTGATATCATTTTACTTATGTCAAACTTATACACGTATACCATAACACCAAAATTCGTGATAATGCCAATATGATTATAATATTTAAACAGGATGAAATGAAAACAATACACCTTTACAATGATCATGTTGGTCCTGGTATGTCTTTTAAGACTTTCCACGAGTTATGTTTAAAGTGTTGGAGAGAAAAATATTGTTTTTTAGACATTAATAAAGATGATTCTATGATTAATGGTCGTTATAGAAAAGGTTTCGGTGTTTTTAATAGCTTATAAAAGAACCAGTACAGATATTTAAAAATCAGTACAACAACAGCATCAACAACAACAACAACAACAACAACAACAACAGCGCCAACAATATAAATGCTATTCAGGCAGTTTGACTACCTCTATCAGTGAAGAACCCGCAAAACATTATCGACACCAACAACAACAACAATATAAAAAATATTCATGCATGCAGTCGGTTTGACTATAAAACAATAGTAAATTTTAGTAAAATTTTGTGTTTTATTAAAAATTAAAGGATGTTTGCGGTAAGATATTGATAAGAATACATTTTTGGAGCCTTTTATGTTTTCTAGATATTTTTAATTCGACAGCTTGTTTCCTTGCGAGTATTATTTATGCTAATTCAATTTAGTTTCTTTAAAACATTAAAGAAACAAACATCGCTTTCATTTTTGTCCCAAAATTTTTAGTAAAAATTTTTATAAAAATATGTCTGATGGTGAGTGTAGAGTAGAAAAAACCCCTCTTTAAAAAAATTTTTTATAAATTTCTTTTCTTTCCAACACCAGCTCATGCTGCTTTCAACGTGTATAGAATGGATGCCATTCAAAAACTGTTGGCCCATCGAAATGTGCAGCATGCTGCTGTCTCAACATCAGCATCAGCAGCAGCAGCAGAAGCAGCAGCAGCAGCAGAAGCAGCAGCAACATTTAAAATAACTCGCCATGAAGATCCCGAAGGTAAATTAAATTTTTAATTCATTTTTTTTTGTTATTTTAAATTTATACTTTTTTTATACTTATAGCTCCTAGAGACCCCCAAATTTATGCCGAATTATTTGAGTATAATTCGTGCTCGTCGTCGTCTGGGGAGTCTGCGTACGGTTCGGAGCTCCCTGATGCCGCAGGTATAGAAATATACCAAGAAGAATGCCTGCGGTTAGCTAAGACGACCGAGATATTGGAAGCGCATTCACGCGCCGAATCTAGCAGCAGACTCTGGGAGGAGGGTCCAGTGTTTTTTTTAAAAAGATATTTGGCCCTACTTCAAGAGACCTGCTGGGATGATAGTGTTGCTGAACACCTTCAGCAGGTAATCTGTGATTATGAGTGCTTACCCAACCTCAAAAGGTTGTGTAAGTGCGCTGCTGAAGTTGTTCGGCTCGAGTGCGGGAATGTTGGAGGATTCATGGCAGTCCCAAATGTTGTGCGGCATTTAGCTGCTCTTTAATAAAATAATAATAAAATAAAATAATAAAAATAAAAAAATAATAAAAATAATAATAATAAAATAATTGCAATAATAATATTTTAATATATATATATATATATATATATGTATATGATATTTTTTATAATAATAAAATATAAAAAATTATTATATAAATCAACGTCTTTTTATTACTTGGAATAAATTTTTTGAAGGTTTGTAAAAAGTTTTTATAAATCGATGCAAAATTTCAACAAAGTTATTATATGCGGGAGCCTCAACCATTGTTAGATGTCAGTACATGCAAGGCTATTGCTCCGCTAATTGTTGTTGATGTAACACACCAAAATGAGGCAGTTAAAGTTAGACCTATTGATATACGAATTGAATTTGATCCCGAATCACTCAAACCAATTCCAGATAAAACATCAGCCTACTGTTTGGTAATTCACGATCGTTTAATTGAATACTCACCTCTAACCAGCGAAATTAGGAGAATAATTTAAATATTCTATCAATTAATTTTTCTAAACCCAAATAAAGAATTTATAAACGATTTTGTTTTTTATATATAGTTTTTATTTATTTAATAGTATTGATTAAAAAATATATTTTCTTAATTAATTCTATAGTGACCCCATGCAAGGGTGTCAACACCATTTTCTTTAATAAATCGCTTATCATCTAAATAACTTAACACTATTTTATGAATTTCTTGAGTATATATAATATGTATCTTAGATCTAAAAGTAAACATTTTATCATAATAAATTTTCTTATCAAATAAACATTTTTTATAATCATTAATACTAAGATTCATTAATGCTGATTTTTTTACACCTTTTGCTTTTTTAATATCATTGTCACCCTCAACACTTATAGAATACATTTTAGATCTTAGTCCAATGAATTCCCTCATTATCTTCCCATTATTTTCATCTTTCATTAAACCTAATACCTTTTTATTTTTTTGTTCTATACCATATGGATTGTTAGGCTTATAGTCAGATGTATCAAATTTCAAATTAATATCGGGTATTATATCTTTATAAAAATCTTCGGTATTAATTGAATATATGAATGAATCCGTATCCATATAGCACAAACTCAAGTTTTCATTATATTTTGGAATCATATAATTATAATGAAAATCATACATTTTTTCTTTAGACTTTTCGAGAACTGCAAACCCTACAGAAATAGGTTTATTAAATTCGATATGTACTCTATCCAGTTGGATAGCTGCCATATTTTCGGTAAACCTTGTAGAGCTATGAAAATTCGGTTTTGCTATAAGACTCCTAGCTCCCAATCTTTTTCCAACACTTTCCCACTGGCATACAATTTTTACATCTTTCCTTTTCTCTACATTTTCCATGGTTTTACCATAGACAGCATTGTTTAGTAATTTAAAAAAGTTCTTTTCAAAGTCATTTTTAGCGTTTGTTCTATGAAAAGTATTTAGATCTATATATTTCTTGAGCCAGGGAGATTGTTTAAATTTTAAAATTCTATGTACTTGTTTAAGCTTTAAGCCATTTCTTAAACATTGTTGTAAGTTAGTATAATGTATGATATAATTTGATTTATTATATAAATCAATAATGAGCTTTTGATGTTTACCCGTAGGACTTTTTTTGTTTTCAGCGCAAAACGGTAAATCATTATGTAAGTTATGTTGTTCAAAAGGAACCTCCAAGTCTACTTCTAAAATAAAACCTTCGTCAGAATCATCTTTACATTCATTTAAATTAAACGAATTAATATTTTCAACCCATTCAAACTTTCCTTCGGGTAAATATTGAGACATAGCCCATCCATATAAATTATTAGCGTCTAAATACATGAGATAATTTGAAGGCTTCCTACTATCGAAATCAGCCATATATTTGTTGTTTGCTTTAACATGGCGTTTTGAACATTGAACTATGCCTCCTCTTATCCCGTTTTGAATGAATTTAATCATATCAATGTCAGTTAATAGATCCAACTCAATTTTAGTATATTTTAGCATTGCACTCCAAGATAGTCCGGGTGCTGTATAATACTGACAAGGATCTAAATTGTAAATAGATTTACATACTTTTCTGAAATTTTCAAATACATCAGTTAACAATAAAACATCTGTCTTGAGATATAGTTCCAAGTAGTCTTTAAAATTAGAACAATTAAAAGTTGTCCACACTTTTTGAGCATGTTCATAATCACCAACACTACATTCTTCATTCGTTAATTTATTAAAAAACTTATCTCTTGAAGGCAGACATTCCTCTTGAAGTCGATTAATGGAATTAAAATAATCGTATGGAAAAACTCCCTTTCTCTTCATAAGATTAAATTCGTTTTCATCGGTAAACTCAGACCGTAGAACATAAAAATCTGAAATCGATAAATTTTTAGCTAAACTCTCTAAACTTGAAGCCATAAATCTAAATGAATCTAAAAACCTAAGTTCAACGCTATCACCGTCATCAAAATGAATATGTTTAGAAACTGATACATATATTTCTTTGTTAATCGGTACTACGTTTATTCTTCCGGGGATCGTTGAAAGTTCTTTAATGAATAAATGGCAATCATATGAAGAAAGATTGTGGAAAAATATTGGAATGAATTTTGAAATTTTAAAGTTTAAATTGCAATCATTATGGGCTGGGCCTCGATATTTTCCCGTTAAATGACAATGATCTGCTACTCTATCAACTCCCAACGGTTTTTCGCATATATGACAATCCCTACTATTATTTTGAATATTTAATTCTACTGGGGTGAGGAAATTCATTCGAATAACTTTATTAAGATAATTACTATAAATTTCTCTAGCATCGACAACTAAAGAAGCAATAAATTTTTCAGGAGCATCTTCACCTGTATATAATCTAAACTTATCTAAAGAATTATTAAAACTACACTTAATATAATAACTAAATGCACACGGCTTATGTGTTTGTATAGTTTTTACAGATCCCGAGTTCTGAATGTTTTCCGGTGTTAGGAAACACTCGAAATCTGCATATATTACAAACGGTATATCTAACTTATGTTTAAAATTTTGAAAATAAATTTTACTTTTGTCTGCATCCGGCACTTTGGTAACAATTCTGCTACATTCCTTGCGATGACGTTGCAACTTGTAGTCGGAATCAAAAAACTGCAAGCAGACATTGCATAATTGCATTTTATTATTATGTCCTGTTAGTTGACTGCGTAAAAGTCTGCAAATATAAATAAAACAAATTAATTTTAAGATTCTTTAAATATTATAAATGTATATAGCAAGTAAGCAAGTAAGCAAGTAATAAAAAAAGAAAATGTATAAATATGATATTTACCTTGAAATATTTTTAATCCAGATGTAATGAAATTTTTCTCCTTCCTGTAGCAATAGTAGGTTAAGATGAGTGGTTTTCTCCTCCTTTGTATAGTAATAGGGTCCCACGATACTTTTAAGGTCTTCGTCGAATCCAAAAACATTAATGCTTATTTCGGGATTATTTTCCTCGAAAATTTTTACATCTTTCGCTTTCATTGGAAAGACAAGACTTTCAAAATTGAGAGTGATGCTGTTGTCTAACGTTATTACAACTGCGGCTATATCTGTGATGTTATAACTAGAACATCTGTTAGAGTCTCTATTAGCAGGATATAAGGCTGAGATTACTGCCCATTTAAAGCAGTATTCGTCATTGTTTTGCACATTTATACAAGCTTTTTTATCTTCTAGTATTTTTGATAATTTAATGTATTGTGAACCTTTAATTGGGTTGTATTGATTCACGTTTATTTCCAAATGAGAGATTCTTATAAGTGTCCAACCACTATCACGTTCTTGAAACTCTGACATCTTTGTAATTAAATTATTGCATTTTGTGACATAAATCTCATACAAATTTGTAGCCTGTTGCACCATGATCATTTTAGTTTGATGTGATTTAAGGTCTATTGTTGCCTCATCTTCACTCATTTTGATGTATTCACAAAACAATTCCATATTAAATTTAAAGTTGGTGTGTTTTTCCAACATTTCTTCAAGTGTTTTTAAAACTATATCTCTGATGTTTGCTAAAAACTCTTCGGGAATCAATAAACCCTCCTTATGATTTTTAATCATAAATGATTCTATCCGCTCATTAAATATTGAGGTGATTCTTGTTAAGTTCTCGTTAACTATTTCACCACTATTTCTCTTATGTTCGTTTGTCCTGATGTGATAAGCCCAATTCTTAGTTACTATCTCTTTCTTGCACTTGTTGCAATAGAGATACGGAATTGTTTTCTCCACAATAGCCCGAAGACTTGGAATCACATTTGATGATGGAGATGATGTTGATGCTGTTGCTTTTGAGGTTGATGCAGCATGTTGATTTCTCTGATGTTTTTGTAAATTATCTTTTCGCGAAAAAAACTTTTTGCATGTATCGCATTTAAAATGTTGCAATGGCTGATCTTGATGCTTTATCCGAATGTGCCGATTTAGGCTAGATTTTTTTGTGAAAGTGGAATCACATTTGCTGCATTTAACTTGATCCATTTTTAATTTTATTTTTTTTTTTATTTAATGTTTATTGATTTTTAAAATCACTGTATTGATTAAGTATTGTTTTAAAATCACTTTTAATTGTATTTTACACTAATTGTTTATATATTTAGATATTGAATGTTTATTGATTGTTTTAAACAATTCACTTGCGTCTTTTATTTTAAGAATTAGCTTTAAGCGCACTTGTAGTCGATAGAAAGAACCTTTAACAACTGAAGATTAAATTAATTTTGATTGACATATCAACCTTAAGTTCTTATCTTTTTTTTTTTTTTTTTTTGCCCTTACACTTGACCGCAAAAATTGTTTATTTATTTTAGAAGTACCACAAAAAAACATGTTTGAACTTGTACATTGCTGCCTTATCTTGAACTTGCGGGTTATGAGTGCGCTTACTATGAAGCTTGGCTCTTATCACTTTAACCTTGAAATTAGTATTGAAATTGAAATTAAATAAAATTAAAATCCGTACCAGGATGGGTATGGGTGACGTCATCGGCATACAATAACATAAGTCGACTTCTAAAATGTTCTCGACGTTTCTGCATCTCGAAGCTTCTAGAAACTTTTTGACTCTTCTTGGCATTGGCTTAGGTTAGGTTGATTCTGAAGTATTCTTTGTATAGGATCGCGCAATTTGCTATCTCCCTTTCTCTCTCTTACTATCAAATTCTCTCTCTCCCTTTCTCTCTCACACCATTTGCTTCGGCATACAATGACATAAGTCAGCTTCTAAAATGTTCTCGAAGTTTCTGCATCTCGAAGCTTCTAGAAACTTCCTGAATTTACATAAAATATAAGCCAGAGGCGGAGAAGTTGCTGGGTGTAAGTGACCCCTATGTCCCCCAACTGACGAATAGATATTTATACACGCCTATGTTTTTTAATGGTTGTCATCTAATATACAAACTACTTACACAAATCTAATACACGCACCTAATACTTACCGACTTTATTAACTTTCTAAACATTTCTTTAACCTCTTCAACCTTCGCCGTACCTAAATTGCTTCATTCCAAATAAATATATATATTTTCACAAAGCAAGTTGACCAGCAAAATTTGAGTCTTGCTGTAACTAATGCGAGGGTTAAGAAAAAAACAAAACATGCAAGCACTGATAAGAACTCGCTTGACTACCACTACCGATAATGTAGTGTATAAAATTATGACCAACGCTTAAAGCAAAGAAATACCCCAAACTTGTCAATTTTAAAAAGTTTAAAGCAAAGACATACATCAAACTTGCCAATTTTTAAAAGCTCAAAACAAAGACTCCCACCTAATACTTACCGACTTTATGATAAATTTATAAACATTTCTTTAATCCTTCAACCTTCTCCGTACCTAAATTGCTTCAACCCATATTAATATATATATTTTCATATAGCAAGTCATATCATTTCAGCTAAAGTCAACCAGCCGAATTTGAGTCATTGCTATTAGGTATTTGCGGGTTAAGAAAAAACATGCAAACACTGATAAGAACATGATCAACGCTTAAAGCAAAAACAACTTGCGGTTTTTTGTCTGTCCGTCCACCAGCACAAGCAGAAAACCGTTCATACTTGAGTGCCGGGCGTGACGTCATCGGCTTGCGCCTCCGCGCCTCCTGCGCCAGAACCCCCATATCGTATCTACTGCGCCCTTATAGTAGTCCAAAGGCATTTTCCACTACCATTCGTGTTGAGGAATGTATTTCGTTGAATTTACGTTGGCTTTCATTTAAATCTCCGTAATCTTTAAAAGGAGGAACTAGCCATTTCGTTGACGGATAAGCGGAATCACCTATGATGAAATATGCATTCGGAAACATTTCTTCGTAATGGCTTTCTGCATCTTGAAACAGTTTGGATCTCCTTAAGACTCTGTAGTCAAGAAGCGATCCCGGTTCCCCACAAGTAATGTCAATGAACATTTTGTTTGCATCCACCACAGCTTGCAGCACAATACTGTATGTTTTTTCCTATCGAAGTACATTTGCTTATGATCTTTTGGTCCTTTAATTGCAATGTGCGTACAATCGATAGCTCCAATTACGCCCGGAATATTTTTTTTTGTGAAACTTTTCAAGGTTTTCATTTAGATATCTTCCTTGTGGCTATTCAATATGTTCGTTACTTACGGATATTAAACTTGAAAGCACAGCTGACCACGCCGCTGACACCGCTACTCCAAACAAATTTGCCAGTTGTCTGAAAGTGACTGTGTTGCTGACATACCAAATGTAGATGTACACTGATTTCTTTGCCGAAATTCGACATCTTCCACCAGTGCAAGTGAATATTGCACTTAAAATAAAAAATGCAAAGTCATAACATGCATTTATTTTAATGGCATTATGTTATACTTATTAAATAATCCACCGTTTGAAGTCGTAGCCTCGTGCATTTTGAAATCCCCCTCGCTCATGGCATCCAGCACACCTTAAAAAGTAGGACACTTCTCATGCAGCTCGATTTCGCTGTCTGAATCTTTAGACGAGCTGGAACTTCTATACATCGCTTCCACCACTTCGTTGACTTCTTCCATCCCTCCATTACGAAGATATGCGCGCTGCTCGCCCATGTAAAGACATACAATCTGCAACCGCAAAATATTCTATATAGATTTTAATTTAATATTTTAAGAAAATAAATGTATTTACCAAAGAATCCTCAAAATTGCTCATTTTGTTTTGCCTTTCCAAATTTCAACAATTAAAACAATTATATATTTTGACAGTTGCTGCCAGTGTTGGTAAGCAACTGAAAGCAAATTTTATCCGAGTTGCAGCGTTCTTTTGTAAACGAGTTACAAAAGAAAGTACCTCATGTTACATATGCTAAAAAAAAATTATTTTATCTCCTCCTGTCATCTGGATAATAGCTTGTTAACAAAGGTTGATGAAATTCTTGATTTGGGAGTAGTTTTCGATACTAAATTCACTTTCGTGCCACATATAAACTATATAATTCCGAAAGCATATTCTCTGCTTGCTTTTTTTTCGCCGTAATAGTTCAGAATTCTTAAACCCCTATACTCATAAATTGCTTTACACTTCATTTGTACGTTCCAAACTAGAATATGCGTCGTTATTCTCGCTTGGATCTTTAAATTATGTTGAGCCACTTCCCTCATTTAATACGCTATGCTTGCTTATTCGACTTCAAACCCTCGAAAGCCTTCCTTCGTGACAATTACGTCAACATAACATGTTTGCCATTCCATATCATGCGCTCAATGAGCCAATTTCTATGTTAGAACTATGAATGATTATAATTTGCTCTCTAGAAATCATAGCATCGACTTTTCTATTTCTAGGGATAGCTTTAAATCTATGCTAAATGTATTGTTTATATTATAGTATCTTTGCTTCTTAAAAGCCTTAATATTAAATATTTATAATAAAAAAATTGTTAACATATATATCTATTCTAGTCTGTAAGGTTTGTACTATAGACAAATAAACAATTCTGCTAACTGCAGCATGAAGCGAAAACCATCTGGTTTGAGTTGGATGCAGTACTTTGTGGGGTTTAATGTTGCAAAAAATTTGAAATTCCTTAAACGTATTTTGTCTCTTAGCAATGCATTTGCAAGTGCGTATAAATATCACGATAAACCGTTTCCATTTCATCGGGAAGATTTTTACAGGCATTTTCAGGCTGGCAACAATATGAAATGTGTGGCAAATACATTTCATAATAAATAAGTGCGGTATTTTCTTTTTTAACAATTTTGCAACGGAGTGATGTTTCCCTACCATAACGCTTGGATGGGTTCCCTTCTTCATTTAGAACTCTTGATGGATTTACTGACGATCGCGTCGAAATTAGTGGCATATACGTCAATCTTTTTAAGGAATCATTCTCTTCAGATTCTTTTAATCCTGATGGAGAGTACTTTGAATATATGAATTCCACACCCGGGGTTTCTTTGGAATCTATATTTTAATGTTTATTGGATCGATCGATGAGGATTTTGGCGCTGGACCCGACGGTGTTCCTGCCGCAGTGTTAACACAATGCGGTTCGTTTTGAGTCAACCACTTTCTTTATTATTCAATAAATCAATTCACTTAAGTTATTTTACAATTTTTTGGAAAAAAATCATTTATAAGTCCTATTAATTAAAAAGTTTGGAGGAATGATATTAATAACTATAGGCCTATTGCTAAACTCTCATCGATTCCAAAACTTTTTAAGCGTATCGTGTATGATCGGGTAAAAATTCACTGTGGGGAAGTCATAACAACTCGTCAGCATGATTTTGTGAATAGCAGATGTACTGTCTAATCTTCTCGATTTTACAACATTCTGCTTAAATTCGATTGATTCTGGTAACCAGGTCGATTGTGCTTACACTGACTTTAGTAAGGCATTTAATAAACTACTACACAATATTTCCACAATATTTTGTGAACTGGATTAAATCGTATTTGAAGGAGCGATCTTACCAAATACGTTTCCGAGACGTACTGTCTTCTAAATTTATTGCTGAACCAGGTGTTTCTCAGGCTAGCCATCTTGGTCCATTTCTGTTTATTTTAGCAATCAATTATGTAACTCACATCATCAAACACTCTCATCTGCTCATTTATGCCGATGAAATGAAAATATACAGAACGATTAATTCTAAAGATTAATCTGATCTAAAATCCTTCAAAGTTTGGTGTTCTAATAATAATATATTTCTAAATCCTGATAAATGCCAAACTATGACTTTTTCACGAAAAATTAATAATTTTGTATTTGATGATAATATTAAAGCTACTGCCTTGAGTCGTGTAGATACCGTCAAAGACCTACGTATATGAATAGATTCTAAGCTATCGTTTAACATTCACATTGATTATATTTATAAAAAAGCATCTTCAATGCTTGGATTTATAAAACGCTGGGCCAAAGATGTGCATGTTGATCGAATAGAAAGAATCCAAAAATTTATTACAACTAAAACGTTATATTATGCAATCGTGCGTCCTCACATAGAGTATGCAAGTCAGGTTTGGTCCCCAAGTTACAATGTGCATGTTGATCGAATAGAAAGAATCCAAAAGTTGATTACAACTACAATGTTATATTATGCAATCGTGCGTCCTCACTTAGAGTATGCAAGTCAGGTTTGGTCCCCAAGTTACAATGTGTATGTTGATCGAATAGAAAGAATCCAAAAACGTTTTGTTCGGTTTGCTTTAAGGGGCTTAAGTGGAACGGACATATTATACCTTCCTTCTAATGAGGATCGTTTAAAACTATTAAAAATGCAGTCTTTAATTGATCGAAGGAAATCTGCAGATCTCGTTTATTTACACCAACTTATAACATGTGTATTCGATTCTCCGGAACTTCTTTCTCATATAAATTTGTACACTAATTCTACTACTTAGAGTAGAAACGCTAACAATTTAATTTATTTATCATTCAGTTGAACAAATTATATGGCTGATGCTCCTTTAAGCCGCATGAGTACCTTTCTAAACAATTATAGCGTTTTGGATGTTAATTTGTTAAAAGGTCTACTCAAAAGTAGATTGAAAGTGCTTGTGAAATTAGATCTATATATATGCATTGTTAGTTGTTACGTCTTGTGTTGTCCCTGACCCCAACTCATTCATTGGTGGGAACATTTTTCCAACATTACCTTTTTGTGGTCACTGATATTCAGAAGATTGATATTGTTCAATGATTTTTGGGTCGTGACCTTGGATTGGTGAATGCTGGGGAAGTGCGGAAAAAGCTGTAGTAGCTGAACTCTATTGCAAGTGCATGGTTAACGCCAATCCCATTTTTCCCGTTTTTAAGAGTGTTTTCCCTTTTGACTCGAAAATTCCCGTAAAAAGGGGAAAATTCCCTCTTTTGGCAATGCTGGTAGGCTATCATAAGCGACTCGCGAGTTCGAGTCGAGTAGAGCAACACGACTCGATTTTCGATTTGAGTAATTCGGTTTTTCGGTAATGCGGCCGTGGCGTACTGGTTAAGGTGCGTGGCTTGTTTGCGAAAGAACCCATGCTCAAATCGCATCTGACACAGAATTTTTTTTCAATTGAATTAATTTTTCTGTTCGGCCGTCACCTATCTGCAGACAATGGCAAACCGTCAGAGAGTAAAAACTGCCGTGAAAAGCTTCTTGAGAACATAAGCTGTTCGAAGTCGGTTTTAAGCTTGTAGGTTCAGTTCTCGATCATTTGTGTTCAAACATTTCCCAACACGCACAAAACACAATTGATCATTAGAAGTTCGGTCAAAGCCCTTTCAAGGGCTGAAATGGCCATTAAGTTTTTTTAATTAATTCGGTTTTTCGGATAACTCGAAATTCGAGTAACTCGAGGAATTATCGAGTAACTCGAGGAATTATTGAGTTATTACTCCGCGCCTTGGAGCACTTTCGGAATCCAGTTTTAAAAAACTTCTTTTGCTAAAAGTGAGTAATGATACTTAATTGTTAGTTTTTTTATTATATTTAATTTATTCTTTTTAGATGTGTTTGTAAAAATAAAATAAATTAATTTGACTTGTTAATATTATTCACTGTAAGACAATTTTCTTCATGGTAACTTGGTGAGTATTTGCTACAAATTACTTCTGTTCCTTTCTGGAGTAAATCGATTGCTGCGCTTCATCAGTGTCTTAATAGAGCGTAGCCCGAACCTGAGCCATGAATAAAAAATGAATAATGAATAAAAAATTAATAATAAATAACATATGAATAATGAATAAAAAAATTAATAATGAATAGAAAATGAATTAGAGTTACAAATGCATAATAAACAAAAAATGAATAATGAATAACAAATGAATAAAAAAAAAAATAATGAATAACAAATGAATAACGAATAAAAATGGAATAATGAATAAAGTAAGAATAATTGAAAATTCTGAAATTCTTTGTGAATTACATTCTTAGCGAATAGCATTCATATGAATAAAAATTTCATTCATTATTCCGAATAATGAAAATGAATAATTGAAATGAATAATTAATCAATTTTTAAAAATTAAATGTGAATTAAAAATCGTATTTATGAATCAATTCTGCATGCATTACATTACATGCCCATTTATGTCATTATTCGGTTGTACTTTAAATTCGGAATTCCGATTTTACAGCTCTGATTACCGACAATCTCAAAAATACCTTAAGTGTTTTCGATATTTATTTCACTCTATTCATTTAAATTTTCATTAAAAAAAAAATCAAATATTTGAAGGTTTTTTTTTTTGCCATTTTCTAAATTTTTCAATCTTCTTTGTGGTAATATTTTCGAGAGTATGGAAAAATCTATTAATGTCAACGTCCTTCTTATAAATATAAAATTTTAATGTGAAACTACAATTGAAATGTAACCTCCTATTTTTAAAGTAAATGGTAAATTTATGTAAGCGAATGTTTTAAGTCCGATCTATTATTTTGATGCAGAGAAAAATTCTTAGATACGATATGGTGATTCTGGCGCAGGAGGCGCGGAGGCGCAAGCCAATGACGTCACTTAGGCCCCAGCGCCATCTAGTGGGTTTTTTTTTGCTAAAAATCAGAAAGTTTGGTTGGGGTATGTCTTTGCTAAAATCTATTAAAATCGGCAAGTTTTGGGGTATGTCTTTGCTTTAAGCTATTCAAATCGACAAGTTTGGGGTATGTTTTTGCTAAAAGCTATTAAAATCCGAAGTTTTGGGGTATGTCTTTGCTTTAAGCTATTAAAATTGGCGAGTTGGATGCATGTCCTTGCATTATGCTATTGAAATCGGCAAGTTTGATGTATGTCCTTGCTTGAAGCGATGATCATAATTTTATTTACTACATTATCGGTAGTGGTAGTCAAGCGAGTTCTTATCAGTGCTTGCATCTTTTGTTTTTTTTTTTTCTTAACCCTCGAATTCGAAATAGCAATGACTAAAATTCTGCCGGTCGACTTTAGCTGATGATATGACTTGCTTTGTGAAAAATATACACAGGGTGTCCCCCGCAATTGAATGCAACTATTTATGGAGCTAAAAGGTTATGTCGAGCTGAGCAAAAAATCGTTCGGGTGGGGGGGGTCTATTTTCACATTCTTAGGCGCTACAGGGTTAATTAATATTTCACGACTTTGATTCACGTTACTGTTTCTAGCCAAAACAACTAGCATACATAAGACTTATTTTGATAACTTATTTTATCTTTATTATTTATTATAATATAACTTATAACTTATTTATTTTTAAATAAAAAAGTTTTCTGTACTAAAAAAATTATACTTATTAAAAAACAATAATAAATAATGACACAACAATTAGTTATGCAGTAGATAATATCATTGTTTTATAATAAGTATAATTTTTTTAGTACAGCTAACTTTTTTATTTTTTAAGATATGTTTATGTTTTTGGTGTCATTGAAAATAAAATTGAATAAATTACAAAATTGATCCTAAAAAAAATTTCATGTATTACGCGAAATTCTGAGAAATTTGCACTCAAAATTGATATTTGGTAGTTGCAATCGATTGATTTCATCTTCACACGGGCACAGCTCAGTAACGGTTAAGTTGGTGGGGTTTGTTGATATGCCGTTAGAAAGGTGATTTAATTGCCTTTGTAATGAGCTATCAAAATAAGTTTTTTGTTAGTTAGCTTTTCTGCTAGAAACAATAACGTGAATCAAAGTCGTGAAATGTTAATTAACCCTGTAGCTCCTAAGAATGTGAAAATAGACCCCCCTCCCCTCCAATACGATTTGTTGCTCAGCTCGACATAAGCTTTCACCTGCTTAAATAGTTGCACTCAATTGCGGGACACCCTGTATATTAATATGGGTTGAAGCAATTTATGTTTACAAGCCCCCGCTTAATAACCACCGGCCAAGTCACTTACACCTAGCAACTTCTCCGCCGATGTATTTTATTTTAAGTAAATTCAAGAGTCTGTGAAGCTTCGAGATGCAGAAACTTCGAGAAAATTTTAGAAGCCGACTTATGTCATTGTATGCCGATGACGTCACCCATCCCCATCCCAATACGGATTTTAATTTTATCTGATTCACCTTAGTGAATCCTTAACCTTAGTGAATGGCGTGAGAGAGAAAGGGAGAGAGAGAATTTGATAGTAAGAGAGAGAAAGGGAGATAGCAAATAGCGCGATCCTAAACCTCTGCACGGGTAGTCTTAAAACGACTTTCAACACATTCGTTTGGAAACGAGTGATTGTTATGTTCGCTTCGAACGACTCAAACATAACATAGCCGGTAGCATTCGTCAGGCTAACGAATCTAAACCAAATATAACAGAATGAAGGAAATGAAGGATTTGTAAAAAATGAATGCAGCTAAAAAATATGAGTCGATTGTTATGTGCACAACAACATAACATTCGGTGCATAAATTGAATTTAAATCTTTAAAAATGGGAAATTGGAATTGTTCATGCGATGGCAGAATTAGATGGTCGCAATTTAGACCGTCAGAATTTTAAAATTCAGGATTGTTAATGGTGTTGCCACCTAACATTTTTTTATTTTCACGGATTCGGTGCTGGAGCATAAACTAGGTAAAAATGGGTCGCTGAATCCGAATTCAGTGCCAGATTTCCAAAATTGTATAATTTTTTTATAACAGTGTTGCCATCTACTAAAATGTATTTTTAAGAGTTTTTAACATGGTTTAACAGTGTTGAGTGGATGCTGACTTCGAATCTGATGTTACAATCTTAAAATCCAAGAAGGTTAATGGTGTTGCCACCTAAAATTTTTTTATTTTCACGAATTCGGTGCTGGAGCAAACACTAGGTAAAAATAGGTCGCTGAATCCGAATTCATTGCCAGATTTCCAAAATTGTATCATTTTTTTATAATAGTGTTGCCATCTACTAAAATGTATTTTTAAGAGTTTTTAACATGGTTTAACAGTGTTTAGTGATCGCTGACTTCGAATCTGATGTCACAATCTTAAAATTCAAGATGGTTAATGGTCTTGCCACCTACAATTTTTGTATTTTCACGAATTTGGTGCTGGAGCAAACACTAGGTAAAATTGGGTCGCTGAATCCGAATTCGTTGCCAGATTTCAAAAATTGTGTAATTTTTTTATAACAGTGTTGCCTTCTACTTAAATGTATTTTTAAGAGTTTTTAACATGGTTTAACAGTGTTTAGTGATCGCTTACTTCGAATCTGATGTCACAATACGTTTAATACTTATGTTTAATACGTTTTGTACATGGTAGTGTTAGAGAGTCGCTGATTTCGAACTTTATGCTAAAATGTAAAAATTTTTATGTGACACTAGGGTGGACCTCAAAAATGCTTTCTGTTTTACAGGTTTTGTTTATGCTTTATAGTCCTTTTCTTTAATTTTTTGCCTCAAATTATTATTTTTGATATATAAGAATAAAATCTTTGATTTATAAGATAGAAGACAAATAAAAATAATGGATTATTATTAATTAAATATAAATGGAGGTACTTAAAAAAATAAACAAAATTAATATCCCGTACATTTATGACCTTCCTCTCGGAAAAATGTCAAAAAACGGAATTTTTGCACCAAAGCTATGATATGAACCAAATAGGAAAAAAAGACGGTTTTTGGTAATAATTTGACTTTGGCACCACCTAGCGATACGATTTCTTACAAACTTAGTTCCCTTACTTTAGTCAATATATGTCTCGAATACTTGTCCAATCGGGCCATAAATACGATTTTTAATAATAATTAGACTCTGGCGGCACCTAGCGGAACAATTTTTTGTAGACGTAATTTCCTTACCCTTTTCGAAACATATTGTTGATATAAACCAAATCGGACAATAAATACGGTTTTTAGTAATAACTTGACTGTAGCGCCATCTAGCGGGAATGAATGTATTTATCTGTAACATCTAGTGAGTGAATGTAACTATAACAGCTAGTCAGATCGTATCCGACACATTTGACGAAAACAAATGATCACTGCCGAGTAATAGAGAGTAGAGAGAGTAGAGGTGGTAGAGTAGACCATTAACCATCTTGAATTTTAAGATTGTGACATCAGATTCGAAGTCAGCGACCACAAAACACTGTTAAACCATGTTAAAAACTCTTAAAAATACATTTTAGTAGATCGCAACACTGTTATAAAAAAATGATACAATTTTGGAAATCTGGCAATGAATTCGGATTCAATGACCTTTTTTTACCTAGTGTTTGCTCCAGCACCGAATTCGTGAAAATAAAAAAAATTTTAGGTGGCATACCATTAACCTTCTTGAATTTTAAGATTGTGACATCAGATTCGAAGTCAGCAACCTCTAAACACTGTTAAACCATGTTAAAAACTCTTGAAAATACATTTTAGTAGATGGCAATACTGTTATAAAAAAACTACACAATATTGGAAATCTGTCAATGATTCAGCAACCCATTTTAATCTAGTGTTTGCTCCAGCACCGAATTCATGAAAATAAAAAAATTTTAGGTGGCAAGACCATTAACCATCTTGAATTTTAAGATTGTGACATCAGATTCGAAGTCAGCTACCACAAAACACTGTTAACCCTTCGATGCGTGAACAGGTCCCTAGGGACCTATTGCGTTTTCAAACGCAATTTACTCCTATTTCGCCCAGGACAACACCCCCCCAAAGTTACCATGTATTCCAAGAGAATTTTGTGGAGAATCGTTTAAAAAAATCAAGGCAATCCGACCAATGGTTTAGGTGCTACACCCATTTAAATCAAATACATGCGCGGATGCGTGAACAGGTCCCTAGGGACCTTGTACTGAAAATGCAATAAAACACTTATAAATGCATTTGTTCTTCGCTTTATTATACTTTTTTTATTGTTTCAACATATCACAGATGTGTTCTGTGAATTTTTGGATAATTGTTATTGTGTCCTTGAAAGCATAATAATCTGGTAGTTTATTTTTGCACTATTTATATTACGTCCTTAAAACATAATAAAGTGGTAGTTTATTTTGGTAATTGCTTTTCGTTGGAAACATAATAAACCAGCTCTTAAAATTTCTACCTATACTTCACTATCTGTTTTATGTACAAAGAGCAGATGTGCATAGTGCAGGTAACCTAAAGGCCAGGTAGACGTATGAAAGAGTATATAAGAGGTTCTAATTTCGTCAGCCAAATCATTCTAAGTTCAGACAGTGAGCAGTAAAGTGTGATATATAAAGTGAAAATAAAAGTAAGAAAATTGAAATGGCAGACCAAAATATTGAAGTTGCTGAAATGGTTGTACGCCGTAGTACAAGATACCAGGAAATGAGTGTACATGAAAGACGTGCAGTTGATGACAGATTTGCTAATTTTATGCAAGAAGAGCTGAGCGGTGACGAAGCCTATGATGCTTTTGGCAATACAGCTGAGAATGATGACGACTCCATATATGAACCAGGTTTTCATGGTGATGATTCGGACGCAGAATCTCAACAACATATCGAAGTCAATAAAGAAAGTGATGACAGCGATGTTGACGACGAAGAAAACAATGCTCAGCAAACAAATGACAATTACTACTATGGTAAAGATGGCACACAATGGTGTAAAACAGCACCCCCTAATTCTCGCATTCGAGCTCATAATGTGGTTGACTTCACAAGAAGGAGACCAGGGCCAAACGGAGCGGTACATGATCCCTTCACTATATTCCGCTCCATCATCAGTGAAGACATAGTGTACATAATATTACGCGAAACTAATAGGAAAGCCAGGGAAGTTACAGCTGCATGGAATTTGGCAAATCCAACGAAGATGAAGGAATGGAATACCATCACACTAAAGGAGTTTGATGCATTTTTGGCTATTATTCTACATGCTGAACTCACCAAATCAAATACCGAACCTGCTAGAGAGTTATGGGGCCCAACACATAACCCAATAACCGTAGGACAAAGCTGCTTTGTCCTACGATCACTTTATGTGCATCAAACAATTCATCAGATTCGACAATGCAAATACACGACAGCAGCGACTAATCACCAGCAAAACTGCGGCAATTGATGATATTTGGGAAATGTTGCAGTCAAACTTAGCAGCAACTTACACTCCGCATGAGTCATTGACAGTTGATGAGCAGTTATTCCCCTACAGAGGCCGTACCCGCTTCACACAGTACATTCCTTCTAAGCCTGCCAAGTATGGAATAAAGGTATGGTGGTTGTGTGACTCCAAATCATACTATCCCGTCAAAGGTATGATCTATTCTGGTAAATTGCCAAACCAGGATCGTGAAGTAAATCAGGGCCAAAATGTTGTACTTACGCTTATGGAGAGATATATGGATACTGGCCGCACAGTTTATGCAGACAACTTCTTCACAACGTTGGATTTGGCACGTGTTTTGATGAGGAGGAAAACGGGCTACGTTGGAACAGTTCGCGCAAATAAGAGGTTCGTACCGCAGGAGTTCCAGAAAAATCGCCAGCGTCCTGTCCTCATCACATTGTTCGGCTTCAACGATGGCGATATAGCACTATTTTCATATGTGCCAAAACGAAACAAAGCTGTTCTTCTTATGTCTACTCAACATTATACTTGCGCTGTCGACGAGGCCAGTGCAAAGCGGAAACCCTACAGCATTCTGGACTACAATGCTAATAAATCTGGCATAGATGTGATGGACCAAATGCTGGGCACTTACTCGTGCAAACGCTGTACACAACGCTGCCCATTAGCAATGTTTTACAATATGGTAGACGTTGCTGCACTTGCTGCATTCACCATACACAACGAAATGCAGCCTAACCAACGAAGTGATCGACGAAGGGCGTTTCTCCAGCTCCTCACCAGGCAGTTGGTAATGCCAAACATTGAGAATCGGGCCCTAAACAACCAAATCACGAAGGATCCAAGGATACGCAATGCGATGGAGACATTTCATGTCAGGGTAAGAAAAAACTGCTCCAATTTCACAACCAGATTTTGAACTAATTTTGTTTTTTTTTTATTTTTTTTTATCTTTTCAGATAAGACCAAGACCAGTAGAAGTCAATTCACTAGCATTTGCGCCAAGGACGAACAGGCCGTCATGCCGCCTATGCCGTTCTGAGTACGGACGGCAGCGGAAAACGAGGACCTACTGCTTCAATTGCGACAATGCTGTTTGCGGAGAGCATTCTACAGTCCTCCACCGCTGTCATACTTGCGAACAGGCCACGATGGACCAACAGCAGCAACAACAACAATAGAAAATAAGATGTTTTATATGTTAATTTTATTCACTTTCATATGACCCATGTAAAACAAAAAAAAAAAATTCTAAATATACAGTTTTGTTCTTTAGACAATAAAAAATAAAAGACATAAAAAAAAATAAAAAAATTTTTGCATTTTTTTTTCATAGTAAAATACTTAAAAATAAAAAAAGGTCCCTAGGGACCTGTTCACGCATTGAAGGGTAAAAAAATGTTCACGCATCGAAGGGTTAAACCATGTTAAAAACTCTTAAAAATACATTTTAGTTGATGGCAACACTGTTATAAAAAAATTATACAATTTTGGACATCTGGCAATGAATTCGGACTCAGCTACCTATTTTCACGTAGTGTTTGCTCCAGCACCGAATTCGTGAAAATAAAAAAATTTTAGGTGGCAACACCATTAACCAACTTGAATTTTAAGATTGTAACATCAGATTCTAAGTCAGCAACCTCTAAACACTGTTAAACCATGTAAAAAACTCTTGAAATACATTTTAGTAGATGGCATCGCTGTTATAAAAAAATGATACAATTTTGGAAATCTGGCAATGAATTCGGATTCAGCAACCCATTTTTACCTAGTGTTTGCTCCAGCACCGAATTCGTGAAAATAAAAAGATTGTAGGTGGCAACACCATTAAACAACTTGAATATTACGATTGTGACATCAGATTCGACGTCAGCGACCTATAAACACTGTTAAACCATGTTAAAAACTCTTAAAAATACATTTGAAAAGATGGCAACACTGTTATAAAAAAGTCACACAATTTTGGAAATCTGGCAATCATTCAGCAACCCATTTTTACCTAGTATTTGCTCCAGCACCGAATTCATGAAAATAAAAAAATGTTAGGTGGCAACACCATTAACCATCTTGAATTTTAAATTTCTGACAGTCTTAATTGCGACCGTCTAATTCTGCCATCGCATCTACAATTCCAATTTCCAATTTTTAAAATCTTAATTCAATTTATGCACCGAATGGTATGTTGTTGTCAGCATTAATCGTTTGCAAATCCTTCATTCTGTTATGTTTGATTTAGATTCGTTTGTACGACGAATGCTACCGGCTATGTTATGTTTGAGTCGTTCCGAACGACTGAACGAATGAACTTAAAGACATTGCTTCTTTCTTAGAGTCAAGTATAAAATCCATTGATGATTCAATTTATTTAAAAATTGAGCGAAACAATAACACCCTAAAAACTGAAATTACTTCCACCATAGACATAGATTTTTCAAAACCAAACAGTGTAGGACAGTTTTTGGGATTCAGTAAAAGAAAGTTAATAGGAAATGAGCTACCGTATGAGGAATTTATCAAAGTGGTTACTATAGAGCCGTTGCAAGATATAGAAAAAACCAAATAAATAAATATAGATCAGTCAGATACAACTAGAAAATTTCAATCTGACTTACCTTTGAATATTACAAATTTAAATACAATACGTATTAAAAGTAACTTGACATATGGATCCGTACTCGATTGTAGTAACTTGCAATGTGCTAGAACGTGATTCCGTACTTTTTCTAGCTAGGAGAACAAGCATAAAACCGCTCTCTCGAGCTCGAAAGTTGCTGGAAGTGTGCTAGAAGAAATTTGTTCCAGCTTCACAAGAAAAAGCGTCAGGAAGAATTAGCTTCAAGAAGAACAAGCAAATGTCAAATTTTCGTTCATTGTTTGGTTATGTTGGGCGATAAAAAACAAATTTACAAATTGGTTAATATCAATAAATATCAATACATACCAATAAATATAATATATAAAGGTAAAATTGGCGTCGTTTGCGGTTGTTAAAAGTTAAAATTGGCGCTGTTCACATTTGATAAGCAATCAGCTGTTTTCAAGCTTGAAACTAGTTAGAAGTCGTTTCAATACTTTTGACACTATTCTCAAATTTCATTTTACTCTCTCACATTGAACTTTACTCGACTTTTACTCGAAAATGTGTACGGAAACACACCTATTAATAGCACTTTGGCTTACACTATTCATGAATTTCCTCTAGATGTTCCACCCGGATATAAAATTTAAGAGAAACCTCAAAATGTCATTTATTTACCTGTCAACAAGTAAACAACATAACGATTAGAATCTCAAATCAAGACGAGAGGAAAAGATTACCGTAAGACTATACTTCAAGCCAGAACAATTATAATTATGATTATTTATAATAAAAATAAGATACAAAGAGGATTTTCTGTTAGTTCTACATCAACACTGGAACGAGGAGAAAGAGCTGAAAACCATTGACAAGATATAATATAGAATTTTTAAAATCATTGGGATTTAATCTTGGGAAAAGGGCCAACAACAACTATTACTAAACAGATAACTGCTAAACTGGTCTGTACTTTTCAACAGGATAACTGCTAAACTGATCTGTGCTGTTCAACAGCTAACTGCTGATCTGGACTGTTAAACAGCTACCTGCTAAACTGGTCTGTACTATTCAACAGCTAACTACTAAACCTGATCTGTAATGTTCAACAGCTACCTGCTAAGCTGATTGATAATCAATCAATCAATCACAATATCGATAATCAACCAACCAATAATTCAATATGAATGAAATACTCAATGTACTTCAACAACCTATGTACGATGAGAGTATTATAAAAAGAGACTATCATAGTTTACTTTAAATAATCGGAGAATTATGCTGCTTGGATTTTCAAACTTTTACATGGATATGTAGACAGTCAATATTTACTGAGCAAAATTTACTTTAATATTCCTCTCCGACCTAGAAGATCTTTTGAATTACTTTACATGAACTTTTGTATAACTAATTACTTGCAAAATGAGCCACTCAGAAGCGCTTGTGGGGACTTTAATTTTGTTTCAGATGCAATTTCTTTAAACGAATCCGTTTACTCAATTATATTTAATATTTTAGATTATCTACAGTACCGCCACTAATCTGGATCAGGATTTCCAAGGATGTTACAAGTTTGGTAACATCTTATACAATCTAGCTGTATAGTTTAATATGATTATCCAGAGCGAGACCACGTCCGTCTCGCCTGGCATATGCCGGTTTGACGCCGTTCGACTAGCTTTGCATGTGTGAGCTGTGCTCTAATCCATATTTATATAGATATACACGCTATAGATATATTTTGATTATCCAGAGCAAGACCTCGTCTGGCGGAGCCAGCTCGATATTCACAGTTAAACTCCAAGTCTACTCTCATGCTACCACATAAATATCTCTTTGCTAGCACGCTTGTCTGATGACAAATGCCTCCCTGGCATCCCAGGTGGTGGCACCTGGGCGCTGTGCTACCAACCGGCAGCATGATGGCGGATGAGAGGGGCGAAACCCAAAAAACCCAAAAGCGTTTGACCCATAGTGGGCGGCTCACTGGTACAACCGAGAACCCATTTAAAATGAGCTCAAAGGTTCATCGATCGCCAATTAAAGGCACACTCGAAGGAACAAAGTTGCAGCATAGAGAGTCTGTCATCAAGGCATCCCCTGAAGCAGCAGCAAGCGTCAGTGTAGGTGACCCTGTCATCAAAAAGCTGTTCAAAGTGAAGACACTAATACAAGGTCTGGCTGAGTTCGTCAAAACCAAATCGAACGTCCACAATGAAGCTTATAAGACTGGCAAATCTGGCCTGCGAAGACCTCTCAATTGAGCTATTCGCCGATAACGCGAACAAGAAAAAGTTGAACGCGAGTGCTTCACAAGTCCAGAAAGACTCTCAGACGAACCCAATTTTTGCGCATGACTCCAAGGCTACTCCAAAAAGAGCAAGCGAACGCAGCAGTGACTCCCGGAAACCTCCGCCAAAAAAGACTCGACTGCAGCAGCTTGCTGTCCAAGAAACTGCTCTAAAACCATCCTATAGTGAAGTGGCTAATTCGTCTGCTCTGTCGAAAACTCCGGCAAAGCGAATGGTTGAACCTTGGACAAAGGTCTCTAGAAAGCCCAAGAAACGCAAAAAACCGCCTCAGAAGCTGGCTAGACCTGATGCAATCGTCATAGCAAAAGCAGGTGAGCTTTCATAAAGCGATATCATAATGCGGATGAAACGGAAAAAATTGCTTGAAAAGTTCGGCAAAAACGTCTCGAGAGTAAGGCGCACTGAAAAGGTGATGTACTTATCCAGCTATCTTGCACCAGGAGTCTGGGTATCAGACATCTCTGGAAGAGCCGCCATATTGTCCTGCAGAAGACATCCTCCCCTAATGAGGCAGCATACACGTGCAAACGGTTTTTTTCGTGTAGAAGTTATGGACACACATATTGTAAGCTGTTACCTTGCACCAAGTCAATCCATAGAAGAGTTTGCTGTTACTGTCGACGCAATAGTTGACGATGTTAGAGGAATCAGAACAGTTATTATTGCTGGTGACTGCAACGCGTGGGCCGTAGACTGGGGAAGCCAAAGAACGAACCAAAAAGAGCTCATTATTCTGGAGGCTTTTGCTTCGTTGCCCATGACTCGCACGGGAGAGAAGCTTGCTTAAGTTGCAGGATCGCTGGGATAGCTCTATAAGGGTCTGTGGCCTCATCAGCTCATCCCTAACATTACCGCTTCGTTTGGTAGAACTCGCGGCTCTATGAACTTCTACATTACGCAGATTTTAAGCGGACCGCTTCGTTTGGTAGAATTCACGGCTCTATGAACTTCTACATTACGCAGATTTTAAGCGGACAGTTGCTTCAGGGCATATCTGCACAAATACAAGCACGTATCAGATCCCTATTGTACCCATTGCGAGGGAAGTATACCAGAAGACGCGGCCCATGTCCTCTTCGAGTGCCCCAAGTTCCAAACTGCCAGACTTGACGCTTCGGTTAGTCTCGACGAAACGGTAACTGATCAAAACTTGGTTACTCTTATGCTGAGAAATAAAGCTAACTGGTCAGTGGTAAGCACCCTAGTACGACTGATTATCGACGAACTGCGAAGAGTTGAGCGTTTGCTAAATAGATAAGGTGGAGTTTATATACAAGCCCATGACCAAATCTTATAGAATACGGACACAAGTCCATCAGTTTCCAGCTTAGTGCTGTTCCCTTGCTCCGTGAAGTCATGCTTTGCGGCGGTCCCACGGGGCTTATACAAGGACGACGATTCAATGCGGAGGTTAGGTTTAGTGCGTAAGAATCGCACGCTTCCACCTGCACGGTGGCGCCTTTTGAAGGTTCCCCCTTCGCGAATAGAAAAAAAAAAACATAATATCCTATTAGTTATAAATATAAATATTTATAAATATATTATATATTTAGGCTCGCAAAACATATAATATATAAATATATTATATATTTATAAATATATAAATATAAATATTTATAAGTTATATAAAGCTTACCTACACTCTGATTGTAACCAAAACATAAACCGTTCAAATAACTTAGAACTGCCCCTGCCTGGCACAATCGCAGCTCTAATTACACAATCTACATGTGTTCATATACAAAAGGCAATATCTATATTAACGTTTTAATGAATTCAAATGGTGGTGTCTTCCGTTTCATATCAAGAAAACACAATAAGAATAGAAATACTAGGTATTTTCAATAAAAATGCTCTTATGATTCTTACCGAAAACCATCACTAATTGAAAATAAATTCATAACATAAATTAAATAATAACAATACAATAATGAAAACTGAAAAAAATAATGCAAAACCGAATGCGAATAATTAATATTCTTGCAATCATTACCACAATCATACATTCACACGCATACAGAAATTTGCAACCACTAAAAAGAACAAAGAAAAAGGAAAAGAAAATGAGAAAGGAAGAAGGAATAAAAGAAAAAAAAGAAAGAAAAAATAAGTAGAAAGAAAGTAGTAAGAGAATGGAAATAGAAAGTAGAAAAATAACAACTCATCAAAATGCATAAAAATAAAAAAGATAAAAATATATAAAAATCTACCATAAAGCACAACCCTTCAGTCCCCGCAACGACATCCGCTGGATTTTTTAATTATAAATCGTTATTACGAGTCGCAAAAAAATGTATTAATTTTTATGAAGCACACTCCTCACAACCATAAAATAATGTCTATGAAGCACATTCTTCATAAACATATACAGGAATTATTCTAAAACGCGTACCTCACTTAACCAAAGTCACGCATGAACTGACAAGCTGTACACCAGCATGCAAACAATGAATCAATTTAATAATTAAATAAATAAAACAATTAATCAAAACTAATTAATAATCTTAATATTTTATAACATAGAGGTCTCTTACCATCTATGGCAGCCGCAGTTGAACCCGCACTAAATAATAATAAGCATCGCCGGGATTAAATTGACAAGAAATGGTTGAGAACTAATAAGCATAGCTCCCAAACACTCCCCTTACAATTCGCCAATTGAATTGACAAGAAATGGTTGAGAACTATTAACCATATCTCCCAAACACTCCCTTACAATTCGCTGCTCCCACTTTGTCAAATTTTCACGGTTACACCGCTTCAATGCTGTTTGAAGCAACACAACCAACACAAACGACGAGAAGGTTATATGTATATAATTAAAATAACATACACAAACCATTACATGCACGTGTTCATCCCAAATGCATAACCTAGTCAACATCTATAAAAACACGGTAAAACCGAAATAAAAAATTTCCAGTGAGGAATACACCTCAGAGTTTAAATACGATAAACTCTATGTAGGAAAATGCAAGCCTAAGGCATAAACACGACAGAACGCTACGATGCAACCCAAATGAAAGCCACAATATGTTGGTCATAAATTACCAACATGAAGCTACTAACAAATGAGCATACATTGACTCCTAATCAAAACGAAACGCAACATTGCAGAAATGCACTCCAATTGTGGTTAAATTCCAACCCCAAATAGAAAAGCAAGCCTAGGCATTATCACTACAGAACGCTACAATACATTCTACCTTTGTCTCACAAAACATAATGACATAGATAATTATCTAGTCGTATATAAATTGGAGATCCCGTTGTGGTTATGTATATGCCACAATATCTAAATGACATGCAGCTATTTAAGACCCCCAAAAATGCATAAACGGATAACAGATACAATCTTATTGCTCCACCGACGGAAAGAGTCTCCTATACATACACTAAATACTCTAAAAAAACCTTTAATATAAACATTAATAAGGTGAGAAATTTTCCAACCTCCCAACACATATATGCCGGAGAGATGCAGAACATTTAACACCCTAATATAAAATACAGCTGTTTTTATTATATTATAGAAAAATACAATATAAGCCTTTTTTACAACTAGTTGTAAAAATCTTAAAATCAGAAGTAATAAAAAACAGCCCTCAAAAATACCGATGGATCCCTTATACTATGTTCACAAGTCATAGATGATAGATGGACGAACACAACACACTTGTCAAACTATAAATTATTTTATAGGACAACATCAATAAGTGTTTTAAATTATATGACATTATATTTTAAATTAAAAATTTAATCCAAAATATATAAAATTAAGTCAAATTAACAATAACTCGAATCTAAACACAATAACTCGAAAACAACACTTTCCATATGAGGTCTATCCAAGAAATGTAGTAAGTTGCTAATAATCACATTGTATTAAAGCAGCAAGACACAACTTCTGATACCTACCACCCCTACTGATATTTATAATAGTGCAAGACAAAAGTATAAAGTATGTCAAAAAAGCATCTACAAAATGATTTTCACAACAAATCTCAAAGCACAGACAGGTACCTCGTATTGTACTTATGTAAAGAAGCAGTCCCATTTGTAACTGAATTCCAATACCCATCAGATCTAATCGATTCCGGAGGGCTTGGTTGTAAAGCATCCGTGACTGCTTCCCCCAGACAAGTTTCTACCTATTAAGAAAAATCAAAACCAAACCACCCCAGAAGGGGGAATTATACGGAAGCCTTCCTTCCTTTTTTGCCATCATACCTTCATACCATAATAAATAATGCCTAGATAATCTTGGAAGGTTTCTAACATGGCTAAGCTAGTGATAAAAAATAATTATAAAATTTTTTTATTAAAGCCTAAGCTAATCTAACAAATTTTGAAAATGGCGATGACTCATTTTAAATTACAGAAGTTGTAGAACCTTTATTAAGCTGAAGATATCATTGCATAACTTGAACGACATACTACATAAATGCTCCTCTACAACCGATTCCCCTTTGACGAAAGAATCCATTTCAGACTCCATCAATCAAAGGACTCATCTTATACAAACTTAACTTCACAAAGATCCCCACAAACAATTTCCTAACGCGTAAAAGACTATTGTGAGTCAGAAACTATCCTATAGTATGACCTTCAATCTTACATTAAATCCTGTCGTGCAAACACCGCCCAAAAATTATAAAATTACAAATATTAAAATTACAAAAATTACAAGATAATTGCAAGTCAGGGCATACCAGCTGATAGGCCGTCAACCCCACAATGAAAATCTTATACTTATCTAACCTACTTAAGATATATTACTTAAATACCTGCCAGATGTCCTCAGTAATATACAGTCTCAGTCAGTGTTGTGCAGAAATATGAATGCAGATCTACTGACATTTTCCACACTAAATTACGGAAAGAAACAATAAACCTCACAAACATATCCACACCAAGTTACTGTTGTAAATGTCCGTTAAAAGTCAGTTTTTTTGTCAGAAGTACTGTTATGATAATGATAGTGATAATGATAATGATAATGATAATGATAATGATAATGATAATGATAATGATAATGATAATGATAATGATAATGATAATGATAATGATAATGATAATGATAATGATAATGATAATGATAATGATAATGATAATGATAATGATAATGATAATGATAATAATAATGATAATGATAATGATAATGACAATGACAATGATAATGATAATGATAATGATAATAATAATGATAATGATAATGATAATGATAATGATAATGCTAATGCTAATGCTAACGCTAATGCTAATGATAATGATAATGATAATGATAATGATAATGATAATAAATATAATGATAATAAAATAATGAAACTAATAATAATGATAATAATAAAAAAAAAAAAAAAATGAAATGGCCATTTCAGCCCTTGAAAGGACTTTGACCGAGCTTCTAATGATCAATTGTGTTGTGTGTGATGTGAAATGTTTGCACACAAATGATCGAGAACTGGACCTACATGTTTTACTCCGACTCCGAACGACTTATGTTCTCAAGAAGCTTTTCATGGAAGTTATTACTCTCTGAGGTTTGCCATTGTCTGCAGAGAGGTGACGTCCGAACAGAAAAATTAATTCAATTGAAAAAACTTTCTGTGTCGGATGGAGGATTCGAACCTGGGTTCTCTGGCGTAAGAGTCACACACTACCCACTACGCCATGGCCGCCACTATAATAGTAATGAACAGGGCCCGGATTCTGATGACATGTCATCTTTTTTCTGCTGTAACATAGACATTTTCTGATGATGCAAAAACACCGTTCATAGTCCCCAGGTACCTAACCTAAAATTTTTTGGGCATTTTTTCGTCATTTTTCGTCTTTTCTGGTTTTTAGGTCTTTTTCCATAGTTAAGGTCTTTTTTTGAGTCATTTTTATGGATTTTTACATATTGAAGTAATTTCTATTATTTTTAGGGAATTTTAACAATATTTGCGATTTTTGAATTTTTTTCTCTATTTTTTCACTTTAGATCACTGAAATTTCCAATTGGGTAAGAGGCAAAATTAATTTTGCTCTCTAAAAGTCTTATTGGGTTATTGTTTGGGTTATTGGGTACATTGTGTTATCGATATATTTTGCAACTATGTATAGTATATTATACTTATATGTTTATCTCGTTCTCCCGTTCCCGTTGTCGTACTGAAAAGAATTTTAAAATGTAATTGTGAACACTTGCACATTTTTCGCTCACACTCTTGTAGTATGTCTAAAAGTTTCTTGTGGTCCGACGTGAACCGTTCCTTTTGCATTTAAATTTAATTTCTCGCTTTTCTAAGACAAATTGGTTTGCAAATCTTATTGGAAATGCCAAAGCAAAAACCTTCTACGCAGTCGCGCTTAAAAAATATGGTCGTAGAATTTGGCGATAATATATTTTCAACAGATGGAAAAATACTTTTTTGTAAAATTTGCGAAGTAAAAGATGGTGCAGAAAGAAAGTTTTTAGTACAACAACATGTAGGAAGAGAGAAACACCAGCACGCATTGCAGTGCATAAAAAAAAAAATCAGCAAAGCAGACCCTACTTTCCGAAGCTACATCTAAAAGCAGCTCCTTTTTTCAGGAGCTTTGCGACGTGTTGGTTTCTGCAAACATTCCATTAAACAAGTTGACCAATCCGAAGCTAAAAAAATTTCTTGAGACGAACATGGGTCGCACTATTCCAAATGAGTCAACTTTACGAAAGAATTATATTCCTTTGTGCTATAATGAAACTATGGATAAAATTAGGAAACACGTTGGTGCAAACAAAATTTTTGTTTCCATTGATGAAACTAGTGATGCTGAAGGAAGATATGTTGCTAATGTTGTAGTGGGTACTATGGAGTCCGATGTACCCAGCAAAGTATTCTTGTTAACGTCTGAAGTCCTGGAAAAGGTTAATCATTCAACCATATGCCAATTTTTTGACAAGTCAATGTTCTTACTTTGGCCTGAAGGTAAGAAATCATTAGCCAACAATTTTGAAAATTTTTGTAACAAATATTTTTTTTTTGCATGTAGGTATAAAACATGAGAACGTCTTGCTTTTTGTTACAGACGCCGCTCCATACATGGTTAAAGCAGGCAAGACAATAAAGAATTTTTATCCAAAAATGATGCATGCTACGTGCTTGGCACATGGTTTGCATAGAGTTGCGGAAGAAATAAGGACATTTTTTCCAATGGTCGATGCACTTATTTCACAAACTAAAAAGGTTTTTATCAAAGCTCCATCTCGTAGAGAACAATTTAAGAGATTAGCTCCTGGTAAGCCCTTACCCCCCGAGCCAGTCATCACGCGATGGGGTACATGGCTCTGTGCGTGCGTATACTATTGTGACAATTTTGAAATTGTAAAAAGAGTCGTGGATACTTTTAAGAGCGTTGAGGCCAAAGCCGTTGAAGAGGCTCAAAAATTGTTTTCAAACAATGAAATAATGGGCCAATTAGCGTACATCAAAGCTAATTTTAAAACCATACCACGAGCTATAGAAACTTTGCAGTCAACATCACTAACCTTGGAAAATGGAATTGTTTTGATTAAAAGTTTGGAAGAACAGCTAAGCGCTGTGCGCGGCAATGCTGGTGAGAGTGTATTAAGAAAGTTTAATCAAGTTTTGAATAAAAATCAAGGGTATGAAAATCTACGCTCTATTGCTGAAATTTTAAGTGGCAAAGATTTTGGTAGTATAGAACTTCAAGGATGTTTGAATGCAAGCGACATTTCTTCTTTTAAATATGCGCCGTTGGTCAGTGCTGAAGTAGAAAGAAGTTTTTCTATGTATAAGACAGTTTTAACTGACAACAGAAGGTCGTTCAATTTTGATAATTTAAAAATGTACGTCGTTATTTATTGCAACGCAGAAATTTTGCAAAAACTTGAATAAAAAAAATCTAAAAAAATATTCATTAATTTTAGTTTTTATGTCATTTTTATGAAATTTTAGGGCATTTTTAATGTGTTTTTAGGGCATTATGTCTTTTTCTTTAAGTCATTTTTATATGTTTTTTAGGGCATCAAAATCCGGGCCCTGGTAATGAATAATAGTTTTCTTTTTATAAGGGGGAAGGGATGTTGTGACCGCACAACATTTCTCTATACACATTGTACAACCCCGACCTACACTACAATTAAAGTGACTTAAAGTCATGCATCAGCATAAAAAAGTAAATAAACAAAAGATTATTATTTGGTTTTATGAACGACTGCTTGAACTGCAGCCGTTCATAAAATAAGAAAGAAATGTTTTGTTTCCATGAACGACTGCATGTACGGTGACTCGAATTGCAGGCGTTCATGAAAAGACAGAAAGTGACCTAATTTTTTTTTATTAATTTTTTTTTTTTTAAGAAAAGACTTAATTTATTCATAACATTTTTGGAATGATGTATTTTTATCAACTGCAATCGATTTTAATGATGAGTAATTTTAATTTCCTATATAAAACAGCAACTGCATTTGTATAAAATTTCAAAGCTTTCCTGTCGCTTCACTTAAAATCAAAATCGAAGATTTTAGCGCAGTCTTCTTGCCTCACGTTCAGATTCCAGAAGTGTCAGAATATCGCCTTCGCACACTGGTCCCTTGACGTTACGGATAATTTGACGATTCTGCTCACCAAGGAATTCAATCTTCACTTGTGTACATTGACCCTGGGAGCCGGTACGGCCCAAGACTTTCATAACGCGCGCCCAAACAACTGGTTTATCCATTTTGTTTGATTAAAATTTGTGATTTTTCAAAAGAAATTCACGTGCGACACACAATCAGAGTGACAGCCGGAAGTTAAAAGAGCATACGCTCAAATTACCAAGCAGCGCTTGGCTTTTTAGTTGTTAAGCGTTTCTTACTACGACGCCGCACAGTGTGCCTTTTTCAATTTTAGCGTGCCATAATCTCCTGAAAAAAAATGTAAAATTTGTACAAAAAGACTTATTTTCTCAATAGAAATCTATTTATGTTATTTGAAAATAATATCTAAAAGTCAAAAAACCTTTTGCATATTTTTTTGAAATTTTGTCAAAGTTAGAACTTTAAATAAAAAATTAATCCAAAATTATTAGCATTGGACGTGAGTGGACGTGTTGTTTAAAGCTCCTCAATAAATCAATAATAAAAGATATCTTGCATATTATTGGGCTTGTTACACTTGTTGAATAGATCACTTTCAGCATAAAAAACGTCAGTGTGTGGCTTTAAAGTTTAAAGCAGTTTATTAAACAATAAAACAAACAATAAATCAAAACTTAACAACGAACTAATAATAAATATAAAGTATAAACTTATAACAATGGCGACCCGAGCTAAAGCTGCCAGTGCTAAAACACTCCTCGCGACACCAACGCAAATCAGCTCTCCTGCTGCAACTAACTCAAGCTCTGTTATCACACTGCAAATTCTTGATGACCGGCTAGCTAAGCAGAGTGAGCTGCTAAGTCACAACATGAACCGTGAGATTGCCAACATACGGGATGAATTTAAGAGAGCAATTGAAGAGGTGGAGAAAAGCTGAACTGCCAAGCTACAGAAGACGGACGCTGCTCTTGCATCTGTCATGGATCGCATCAAGGCTATTGAATCTGGGTTAGAAACAGCTGGGGTGTCGGAGCTGAAAGCAGCAGTGTGTGATGCAAACAAGCAATTATGTGCATTAGAGCGGCGAGAAGTTGCGTTGGATGCCGTGCTGCTGAGAGTTCCTGAGAGTGAGAATGAGAATCTTGCTGTTATTTATAATAAGCTGTGCTTTTCAATCGGCTGCAGACATCCATCACTAAAGAGCATATTTCGAGTGAAGAGAAATGTTCAGAAAAATACAGGATCTTGCCCTCCTATTATAATAAAATTTTCGGCTGTCTACGAGAGAGATACTGTTCTGCGCGCTGCATCATTATTTAGGAAAAATACCAACAGAAGCCTGCTACTGAATGAAGTCGGCATTGAGTCAACCTCTTACTGTTTTCTCAACGAGAGCATTACAAAGCAGAGCCGTAAACTACTACAACTTGCTGTTAAACTGAAGCGTAATAAGAAACTACGCTCTGTCTACGTTAGGAGAGGCATGGTTTATATCAAGAGTTATGAGAGTGGCGAAAGCATAATGATAGAAGATAATTTGTGAGCTCAATAACCTTTTTTGGAGTGAGCTGGAAGAAGAGGCTGAGTTTTTTCGTGATACTGCAGAGTTGCCAGCTGTCTGATATGTTAGCATTTTATATTAATATTTTTATTATTTTGCTTAGGTTATTATCTCTATTCTACTTCCTCAATTTTACTTGCTTCAATCTTTCTTTTACTTTCTATTTAACTTTCTGTAAAGATAACTGGTATTTTGTTGATGGTTTGGTGATTAAATGGTTTCGAGGTGTGTTTGATATGGTTAGCGTTTTTTTTTTAAATTTATTCTACTATGTCTGGTTTGAGTACTAATTGTAGGGGTGTTGATAATAAAGTTCTTGTAGAAGTACTATGTAAAAGACAATCAGGATTAAAGGTTGTTCACTTTAACGCTATAAGCCTAAATTCAGCTAAGATGGATTATGTGAAATATGTTTTGAGGACTCGTCTGTGGATATTATGTGTATCTGAAACTTGGTTCTATTATGATGTATTGGATTATGCTTATAATATATAAAATTATACACTTTTCAGAAATGATAGAGACGAAAGAAGGGGCGGTGGTGTTGCCATTTACTGGCAACACCTGGCAAAACCTACATTTTTAATTTTAGTGCCAAAATTATAAATAAATCAAACAAATCTAGTCCAATTGAGTACCTGAATGTATGCATAGCTAACAATAACTTGAAAATACTCCTGTCCTGTGTATACAACCCCAATAAGTGCAATAGTCTAGACTCTTATTTTTCTGAATTATCTGATTTTTCAATAGATTTTAATTATTTTGTTGTATGTGGTGATTTTAATGTTAATATTTTATGTAATGACAGAATAACACAATCTATATGTGACAATATTGCATGTGTTGGTCTGTCCGTTATAAACGATACCATGCCTACGCGCTTCTCGTCTAATGATTGTCCTAGTCTTCTTGATTATTTTACTTTTTGTCGGATCATGAACTTATTTTCTGTACACTTGACATTAACTTATCTCGTTCAACCACGCCAAATACGTTTTCATGTCATGATTTTAAGTCGGTTGATTATCATGCTCTTTTTTATGACCTGTCGGTAACTCCGTGGAACAACGGCAATAAATGAACTGTTTGTAAAACATGTCCCTTTTAAAACTGTAAATGCTAAAAAAATATGTCCTGTCCGTGGTTCTCAAAGCGTGTTCAGCTTGCCATAAAAAAAAGAAATAGGTTGCATAGAATATGGAGAAATGGGAAAATTATAGAAATGCTAGGAATGCATACGTCACTATAATAAGGCAATCTAAAATAATATACTGCTCAACCAAACTGAAAACCACTCTTCCACCTAAATATATATAATAAGCAAACACCTGGCTGCTTAATTCATCCTGACTGTCTTAATGAATATTTTCTTGCTAGCACCAATGAGTATCTGAACTACACGTCTAGTTCCCAAAGATTTTTTGATCCTCCTGCCGAACACATATTTCAGTTCTCCACGGTGACAGAAGGAGATGTAGCTAAAGCTGTATTAAATATCAAATCAAATGCGGTTGGGGAAGATGGTATAAATATAAAATTTATAAAGATAATCTTAGTACACATTCTTGGCTCTCTAACGCATATTATCAATTATTGCTTTACTACATCGTCTTTTCCACACTTGTGGAAATCAGTAATAGTAACACCGGTAGCAAAAAAAAAACTACAGCTTGTGAACCGAAATATTACAGACCTATAAGCATCCTGCCCTTATTGTCTAAAGTATGTGAATCTATCATGGCTAACCAAATATCAACATTCTTATGTGAAAATAATCTTTTGTCTCCACTCCAATCTGGTTTTCGTGCTGGTCACAGTTGCTCGACCGCTACGCTTAAAGTAATGGATGATATAAGGTCTTATTATGATGATGGTCGTCTAACTCTTTTATGTCTGCTTGATTTTTCTAAAGCATTCGACACTGTAAGTCATCAACTTCTTTGTCAAAAATTAAAATATATTTATGGTTTCTCTGACAATGCCACTAGTTTATTAAGTAGCTATTTGACGGATAGAGTACAAAGAGTGAAGGTTGGCACCAATTTGTCTCATCATAAAGCTGTCAGCTGTGGTGTGCCCCAGGGATCAGTTCTTGGTCCGCTGCTTTTCTCTATGTTCGTAAATGAAATTTTCCACTGCTGCACATATTCGTCTATGCATGCTTATACTGATGACGTTCAGATTTACTTGTCTGGTAGAGCAAACCTTATGGAGATTTAGTATGCAAACTTAATGAAGATCTACCATATTCGAAGCGCCCATTTTATTTTTAAATAAATCAAAGAAACCACAATTTTTTGTCTGTTCGTCATGAATATCATTTAATTGGGTTCAAGTAAATTTGCTTACATCATTTCTTGAATATGATATCTCGTAAATGGTCGCCATTGGCCTCTACGACATATTGTGCCCGTTTTGCAGCATTTTCCATGGTTTTCTTCAACATTTCGATGGGAATGGCGGTTATTTCTTGACGGATGTTGGTTTTCAGCTCTTCTAGGGTCTTTGGCTTGTTGACGTAAACCTTTGATTTCAAATAACCCCACAAAAAGAAGTCTGGAGGCGTTTTGACATCAAACCATTTTTTGACATCAAACGGCCAGGGAACAATTGCTTCAAAAAATCGATTGTAGTGCGGCTTGTGTGTGGTGGCGCGCCGTCTTGTTGAAACCAGTAGTGCCTGATACGCTTTCGACGAACGATTGGCATGAAAAAATTGTTTATCATATCGCGATAACGCTCCTGATTGACAGTAACTCTGTGGCCATTATCATCTTCGAAAAAGAACGGCCCAATGAGCATTTTAGCACAAACGCCGCACCAAACAGTGACTTTTGCATCGTGAAGAGGTACCTCTTGAATCTCTTGTGGATTTTCAGTGGCATAAAGTCACCAAACAGTGACTTTTGCATCGTGAAGAGGTACCTCTTGAATCTCTTGTGGATTTTCAGTGGCATAAATCGTCTGCAGTTGTAAAGATTATTGATGACATACGTCCACAATATGACGATGGGTCGTTGACGCTTCTGTGCTTATTGGATTTTTCGAAAGCGTTTGATAAAGTAAATCATCATATTTTGTGTAGTAAGCTAAAGTCTTTGTTTGGGTTCTGTGATAGTGCCGTTAACTTAATGTCCAGCTACTTATCCTTTAGGTATCAAAAAGTTAAAATAGGCCAATTGTCGTCAGGGTATAAACTTGTTTCTAGTGGTGTTCCTCAAGGGTCCATACTGGGCCCTCTTCTGTTTTCAATGTTTTCAAATGATATTTTTTCTGTTTGTAATCATACTACTGTCCATGCATACGCTAATGATGTCCAGTTATATCTTTCTCGTAGAACTGGCCTTATTGATGACCTTTGTTGTAGGCTGAATGAAGACCTCAACAGTGTTAATGAATGGGCTATAAAAAATTGTCTTCTTCTGAACCCCTCAAAATCATATGTTCTTCCTGTTTGCAAGTCTAAGACTAGTTTGAATGATCTCCCTGATTTGTTTATTGGATCTAATAAGCTTACAGTTGTGTCGAAAATTGTAAATCTTGGATTTCATTTGAATTCTTCTCTGTCTTGTGTGGATCATGTTAATAATGTAGTGAAAAAGGTACATAATGTTTTACGAAACCTAAGATTGTCAGCCAGTGTAACTCCAGTTGATATCAGGCGTAAGTTGGTAATTCAACTTATCTTACCTATTCTTACTTACTCTGAAATAGTCTCTAGTAAACTTGATTCTTCGTCCCCGTTGAAATTTCAAATAGCGTTTAATTATGCCACGAGGTATGTTTTTGGTCTTAAAAAATACGATCGTCTTTCCAGTTTCCGAAATGCAATACTTGGTTGTGATATTATAACTTATCTAAATGCAAGGAACTGCATTTACCTTCATAGGTTAATCTATGAGAAAAAGCCTGAGTATTTGTTTGGAAAACTGCAGTTTAGTATGTCCAGAAGAAGCCATGTCATGATAGTTCCGAGACATTATTCGCTTCCCTCATCTCATCTGTTTTTCATCAACGCCATTAGGTTGTGGAATGCTCTGCCTCGTGGGCTTAGAGAGATCCGTGGGAGAGTAGCTTTTAGGCAATCTGTCTTTTCTTTCTTTACTACTACTTAAATTACTTTTTCTTATACTATTCCTTGTTTTTCTTATCTCTTTCTCTATATTTTATCTTAAATCTAATTAGTTTTAAAATAAATATACATTAATTATACTTGGTTACTTTTATATCCATAACTTTGTTTTGATATTATGTAATTTTAAATTTTAAAACTTTTATTAATTTCATTAATGTTCATTAATTTATATATATATATTGTACTATAAAAGAGCTAGCTCTTAGTGCTCTTATGCTTACTTCTTTTCAAATAAATAATAAATAAATAAATAATAAATAAATAAATGCGGCAATTTTGTTTGTTTACCGTTCCGTTCAACTGAAAATGAGCTTCATCGCTCATGATAATTTTATGCCAAAATTGCTCGTCTTCTTCAGCCATTTCGATGACTCTTTCGGCCCATTCCAATCGACGTGGCTTATCGGTAGGCAACAATTTGTTTACCAATTGAATTTTGTACGGAAACAAATTCAAATCAACACGTAAAATGCTTTGTAAAGTGGATCGGGGAATGCCGAGCTGCTGAGAACGGCGATTTTGGGATGTTGTTGGTGACTGCTCAATACTGGCTCGTACGGCTGCAATATTCTCATCCGATCGCCTTGGTCGCTTTTTATTTGGACTCTTTGGGTTACAGAGTATTACCAGTTGTAAATCTTTCATACAAACGATAAATTGTTTTCTTGGAAGGCGCACTTTTCACTTTATTTATTTTTTTGAAAGCACGTTGAGTTTTCACTATTGACTTGTTTTGTTGAATGTAAATTTAGAGCGTTCGCGTGGCGTGTACTGTTCCATTGTAAACATTTGCTTGGAATGACGCTTCAAACGCGGTATGTCATTAGTCGAATTGGCATCACTGCGGAAAGTTAGTGTTGCCAGATGGGCGCTTCGAATAAGGGCTACCCTGTATATAGTGTAAGCCAATGGGCTGCGAAAAATAGTCTTCGCCTTAATGTACTAAAATCGTATGTGTTGTCTATCTCTAAAGAGAAAATAAGCTTAGACTCCATTCCAGATGTCTTGTTGGATGATAAGGTCATAAAAATTGTTAGCAGCGTTGTAAAGTCTTGGGTTTATTATTAATGCTTCCCTTACGTGTACAGATCATATCAACAGTGTAGTCCGCAAAATTTATTACATCTTGCGTAACCTTAGAATATCGTTTGAGTATGCACCTATTGATGCAAGACGTAAGCTTGTACTTCAGCTTGTTGTCCCAGTCATAACGTATTCGGAACTTGTGTACAGTAAGTTAGACTCGCGGTCTCAACTTAAATTGCAGATTGCGTTTAATCATGCTACTCGTTATGACTATGGCTTGCGTAGATTTGATCATTTAGCTCAATTTAGAAACTGTGTACTTGGATGCGATTTAATAAGCTACTCTAATGCCAGGAATTGCATATACAGTCAGCAAAACAAAAACTTGTACACAAACCAAGACAGAATAAAAAGAAACACTGTTTTGAAAGTACACAAATAAAATAATATTTATTCAACACAAATTAAAGCTTGAGATCCATATTGTTAATAAACATCACAATTCTTTTTGTTATGCTTACATATAAAGAGAAAAATAACAACAACAAAAATATGTCAATTATCTTGGACAAAAAAAAAAACTTGTACACTTGTTGTTTGCTTGGTTCACAAGTCCCGTTACAAATCCTTCACTCAAAAATTGATCGAAACCAGTTTTTAGTTAGTCAATAAAAGTGTTTCAGACAAATCGGTCGCTTGTGTTTTTTTAAAAAGTACAAAAAATGGCAAAAAAGCAAACATCCAAAGATATTAAAGAATTAATTATAAAACTTTGGCAAGAAAAAAAAAACAACGTCGGGAAATCGGGAAAATAGTTCAAAAACCACACACAACAATCCAATATATTGTAAAAACTTATCAAAAAAATAATTCTTACGAAAGATCAAGTGGAAGTGGTCGCCCAAAGAAAATAAATACACCACAGATTGAACGAAAAATACTCTATTTTGTGAAGAAAGATCCAAAAGTTTCTGGTGTATATATTGCTAATGAACTTAAAAACTCTGGAATAGTCGATGTGACGCCGCAGACAGTAAGAAATTTCCTCCATACGAAAGAATTATACGGATACGCAGCTCGGAAAAAGCCCCTACTGTCCAAAGCAAATATTCAGAAACGCCTTACGTATGCAAATGACTTCATGAACAAAGAAACTGCTTTCTGGGAAACAGTTATTTTTACAGATGAATCTAAATTTAACATATTTGGCAGTGACGGTCGTAAATTTGTATGGAGAAAGGAAGGCGAAGCCTTAAACCCACGTAATATAACACATACCGTCAAGCACGGTGGAGGGTCTGTAATGGTTTGGGGAGCTATGAGTGCGAAAGGGGTGGGAAATCTTGTTTTTGGGGAAGGAAAAATGAATTAAATTGATTACTTAAATATTTTAAAAACAAATTTGTTAGAATCTTTGTATTCTTTGAAAAAGGGAATAGCTTTGTATTCGTCCAAGATAACGATCCGAAGCACTCGGCCCTTGTTGTAAAAGAATGGCTGCTCTACAATACAAAAAAAGTATTACCTCATCCTCCCCAAAGCCCAGACTTAAACCCGATCGAGCATTTATGGGCTCATATGAAAACAAGGCTAAAAGATTACCATATTTCGGGCAGAGAAACCCTAAAAGTCGCGTTAAAGGATATATGGAGTTCTATTCCCGAGGATCTCACCAAAAATTTAGTTCACTCAATGCCGAGAAGACTCTTAGCCGTTAAAGAAGCAAAAGGCCATCATATAAAATATTAAAAATAGAATGTTTCATTATACATTGTTGCATTTTTAGGTATTTTCTCTAATGTACAAGTTTTTTTTTTGTCTAAGAATATTGACATATTTTTGTTGTTGTTATTTTTCTCTTTATATGTAAGCATAACAAAAAGAATTGTGATGTTTATTAACAATATGGATTTCAAGCTTTAATTTGTGTTGAATAAATATTATTTTATTTGTGTACTTTCAAAACAGTGTTTCTTTTTATTCTGTCTTGGTTTGTGTACAAGTTTTTTTTTTGCTGACTGTATCTACACAAACTCATACACCACAAAACTCCTCTCTACTTATATGAAAAGCTGCAATTTAGTCGGTATAATAGAAGCCAAATGCTAATTATACCCAGTTTTAACTTCCTCAACTCTACAAGACTATTCTTTATCAATGCCATTAGATTATGGAATTCACTGCCTAGTCATTTAAAGTCAATAGTGTCAAAAACGCTTTTCAAACATGCTATTTTAGTGTATTTTTCATCATCTAATGCCTAATCAAGTGTCAGTTTTCTAGTTCTATATCACTTTCCCTCTTTCTTTCTTTCTCTCTTTGTTTTCTTTTAATTATCTTACCTTTTAATCATGTTAACTATAAAATAATAATTAAATTTATCTTAGCTTTAAGTTAAATGTTTTATTTAAGTCATGTCATTGAGCTTTGTACCATAAAAGAACCTAGTTCTTATTGTACTAATATAATAAACACTCATTAATTAATATAATATAAAATAAACGAAGAAAAATTGAATGCAAAACACCAAAATTATACCAAATTTAATCAAACATAACTTTTAAGGTGAAAAAAATTTTGCAATAAGTTTTTATTTTTGTGAATATATAGTTGAATTCTGATATGATTTTATAAAAACAAGTTTTTTAAAAAATGAAAAAATAAATTTTTAAAATTTATAGAAAATAATAATTTTTTTTATCATCAAATTATACTTTAAGTCATTTTCAGTAAGAAAAATCTAAAATGTTCCACTGTAAATATGATAGAAAGTGTAACTTAAAAAATATAAAGTGTTTTTTCTTGAAGTTTTAAAAAAAAAACCATTGCGCAAATTGAGTTGAATAAAAGAAATCTTCATATATGCAACTACATCTTTTCATTTCATTGTTTAGTACATTTTGCATCTATAAGGATAATTTGTGTAAACAAAACTGGATACAGTCAATTTTTTGTAGGATTAATATTACAAAGAAACTGCACAAATAAAATGAATTTCAACATTATTAATTTTCAGGAACCTGATTTATGTCAATTTTGTGGTTTTGTGGACACAAGAAGCGTCTCGCAAGTGCAAACTACTAAGCCAAAAACGATAATTTCATGCATATTTAATAATGATAGTTGAATAAATTTAAGATTAAAATTTTATTGCTCTACTTTTAAAACTTTTCACGCAACAAAAAAACGTACACATGTTTAAAAACAATGCATTGTAAACAAACAAGCTAGTACAAATACTACTGCTCCAAAAGAAATATTTTCACATAGGTCTGATCTTTGTGCTTATGATAAAATAATAATAATTGAATGGGGATGTGATGGTGCCGATCAAAATCGGTATAAGCAAAAATTTTCTGATGGGGATGGCTTTGATGAAAGTCTTTTTAGCATATCAATGGTACCGATATAAATGTTTTCTTGTTCAAATAAAAATTTTGGTCTATGGCAAAATCCGGCACCGTCATCAGAAAGATATCGCCGTCCCATTAAATTCAATTTCACGAAAGAAACACTGCAAACAACTTTAAGCGAAGTTAATCATATTACAGATCAGATAGCAGTTTTCACTCCTACACATGTAATAATAGATTTATTTTATGTATGATTGATGGCAAAGTATGTAATGCCTTATCTTCAAATACGTCATACGTCAAGCGAAATACATTGCAGAAAAATTAGTAGATGAGGCAATGATTTCTTTTGGACTTTCGCCATTGCATGCCTGGATAAGGTTTATGGAATGCTTGCTCCATATTGCGTATAAACTCGACTTTAAAAATGGTAAGCTAGAGGTGCTGAGCTTGAGAAGAAAGTTCAAGATAAAATGCTTTATATTCAGCAGAGATTTAGAAGTGAAATGGGGATTTTAGTTGACATGCCTAGATAAAAAAGTGGTAATACTTATGGTGGCATCACTGCTAGGAAGTTTTTTAGAAATGCTGAGCTATCTTCGGAAATAACCGGCATTAACTTGGAACTTATTCAACGGTTTCACAAAGTGCTTAGGCTGTGGGTTTCCAAGAAACCCAACTGCTTTTGGAAAGTTTGCTGAGGAAATAAGGAACCTTTACTTGGCTAACTATGCATGGTACTACATGCCAGTAACAGTTCATAAGGTAACATTAAAAATTTTAATATTCAATTATATAGTTTACTTTATTTTAATTTGAAGGTTCTGTTTCATGGCGAAAGGAATTTAAGTTCATGCATACTTCCAATAGGTCAGCTCTCTGAAGAAGCTCAGGAAGCCAGAAACAAAGATAGCAGACGCTTTAGAGAAAGCTCTTTACCAGAAAAACTTCAAGGATTGACACAAATGAAGATTTGCTACACAGACTTTTTATTTCTTCTGATCCGTTTATTAACTCTTTGCGACAACCACCCATATATAAACAATCTAATTTAACAGTAGATGTAAGAAAACTACTGAAGGCTCCAGAATTTATTGAAGCGAATTCTGATTCCGATTCAGAATAATAAAGGTCAAAAATAAAGCTCAACATTTTTTATTTGTATTTATTGAATTTTCTGGTTATATAGGAAGTAGGATTACATACAGTCGTGGTAGGCGTGACAGTTTACCGATCACGCCCATTTTTTGCAAAAAGGTTTCAAGTTACAAGATGAACTTAGATACCAAATGTTATCATAATAGCGTACATACATCCAAACTTATACTAATAATACTTTTTCCAGTTGTATGGGTGGTAGGCGTGGCAGTTGACGGATCACTCCCATTTCTTGTGACAGTTATTTTTTTGGTCTTGTAAAGTAAATGTTTGAGTGCAATGGCATCAGCGTGCACGGTCAGCATAATGACGTTAATTTACCTGCCCTAGTTACTGCACTGCTTTGAATAGTGCAAAGTATGCGATTGCGTAACTCACTGATTTTACGTGATCGCATGTTACTAAGGGGAAGTGAATGAAACATAAAGTTATATGTGACACATAAATATGTTTAAATTGACACACATATCAATTTGATTGGCTAGTACGTTATTTTTGTCTGGAAGCCATTGGAAAATATTGGAATTCGTGGAGGACAGAAACGCCCCCGAAAAATGGCAACTTTCCCTTTAAATACCACCGACCGGCGTAGAAATTGGCAGAGCTCGGTAAGTCAAGAGTTTGCAGAGTTCGAGAATAAGTAGAGTTCGACAATAAAGTAAATAAAATTATAAACTAAATCAAGGTATAAACTAAATAAAGTTATAAATTCCCAAACAAAAGTAGTGTAAAATAAACACACACTTAACTTAAAATCCTGCATTTTATTTGAGCTCCCATCTTTGGTCTCTCTTCTCCTTGCTGAAAGCACGGATACCAAGGACGTTAAACACAACAACTCAATATAAAAATTTTATTTTTCTTTATATAAAATTAACTTCTTAAATTTAAAAACAATATATAAATTACAGTATTTATTTTATACAGTGTATTTTAATAGTAAATCTATTGTGGGACACCACATTATTCTCCCTCCTTATGAAATCTAACTATACTAACGGTGTTGTTGAAGTGTAGTTTTTTAGTGGTTTCGGTCCTGAAGGTAGTATGTGTGGTGTCTCGCTGTTTAGTAACGCCGGCTTAGTTCTATCAACATAAACATTAACTGTGAAATTGTTTTTAATGATTTTAAAATATTTGGGTGTTCGTTCTATAACTTCGAACGGTCCATCATAGGGCTCTTGAATTTTCCTATGTATGGTGTCATTTCTGACGAAAAAAAATTTGCAATTATTTAATGTTTTAGGGATATATTGTTGAAACTTGTGTTGTGTTGTGATGTTGTGATGTTGTGTGTGTTGTGATGTGAAATGTGTGATTGTTTGTCCTCAATGACCATTTTAATTTTTGGGAGTATATCTGAAGCATTAAAAGTTTCTTCTTTAGGAATCACTAATTGTTTCGGTAATCTGAGCATCTGACCAAAAACCATCTCAGCTGGCGATGCCTTTGTATCTTCCTTGACCGAAGATCTAAGGCCTAAAAGAATTAGCGGTAATTCTGCAAACCAATGTGTCTGGTTGTTGCTCGCAATGAGGGAAGCTATTAGCTGACGGTGAAAACGCTCTACCATGCCGTTAGCTTGTGTGTGATAAGCTGAAGTAGTTATGTGTTGACAGTAGAGTGGAATGAAATGTATGAAGCCAAAAAATCTTCAAGGGTTTCACACATTTTTGAATAGTCCTAATCAAAACAATATTTTCTGCATCTTTAGTTTTTTTCTGCGACATAACTTTTGACTGTGATCGAGCACTTATATGTTTCACCAACTAGAGTGTCTTTTTTTTTTTTTTTCATCAAAAATTTAAAAAATGATGTCCGAATTTTTTTGATGCAAACATGTTAATTGAGGCATAACTAAGAACCTATCAAGAGTTAACTATGGTACCATGTACGCGCAACAAGATAAAAGGGTTCAAAGATCACCAAAAATGGTAATTCGCTAAAATCTCCGCTCCTCCTTGCATTTTTGGCAATGATATTTGATAATGAAGTGGCTGTTAGAAAACTGGGATGCGAAAGAATACTACGCGCACGAGACGATGACATAGACGTGGAGTGTGAAATAGTCCGCGAATTCGTTTTCCCTCGAATTTTGTTCTACAAGGAACCGTATTACGAGATTATTCGCTGGAATACGGCATAACGGAACCACCATTCACACGAGCGATGGCGTATGAGTTCAAGGCTTTCTGAAACTGGAGATAAAATAATAAACATTATAGAGAAAGTTCCATGCCATAACCAAGCTACGGAACGACATATTAAAGTTGTGTCGGAGGCGTCTAAGGCCACAGTAAGTCAAAAAAGTCGAGAGAGCCAAATTGCTGTTACGTTGTCCGCAAGAAAAAATTTACTGAAATTCGATACAAAACGTGAATTTTGATAAACATTAATAAAACTTTATCATTGGATAGAGAAAAAATTACTTCTCAAAACAATGTGTCATTCTTTAAAGTATACAAATTTAATGTTAAGACATCTGCTTACAGTATAATATTTCTTTTTTGCGCAGTTTACACATATATAGTCTTATTGCGTGGACATAATTGCTATAACGTTAAAACTTCATAGGGCATTTTTGGCGATAATTATATGATGTTCAATTATTTATATTTCAGATATTTTTTATCTGGCAAAGAGGAGCGGAGATATTGGCGAATTACCATTTTTGGTGATCTTTGAATCCCTTTTATCATGTACCATAGTAAACTCTTGATAGATTCATAAGCCTCAATTAACAGGTTTGCATAAAAAAAAATGTAGACATAATTTTTTAAATCTTTCATTAAAAAAAAGAAAAAGCACTCTAATTGGTGAAACATATAAGTGCTCGGGCACAGTCAAAAGTTATGTCGCAGAAAAAAACTAAAGATGCAGAAAATATTGTTTTGATGAGGACTATCTAAGAACGCGTGAAACCCTTGGGGTTAAAAAATTCATTCCACTCTAGTTGACAGGCAATATTTTTGATAAAGTTGCTGAAGGTAACTGAAGTGAATTGTGCTCCTCGATCGGATGTAATTTTTAATGGAACTCCAAAACGGGCAATAAATTCTCTCTGAAGGGTGTCAACTATTGTATCAGTATTAGTGTCTTTCAATGGGTATGCTTCTGGCCAACGTGTTTTTCTGTCAACTGCGGTGAGTAGATACCTATATCCATTCGATACTGGTAAGGGACCGACTATATCGATGTGGATATGTTCTAAACGACCGTGTGGTATATTGATTTTATCTTAGAATATAGAAATAAAGGATGAAGTATTTCAACAAAAGAGTGAAACATTTGCTTTTTTGGTGTTGGTTGGAAAAATTCACACAGTGCCGTAGTCGGGTGCAGCGACTTAAAGGGTAATAACTAGGGCACGGATTTCCATGCACTAAAAACTCACATATAAGCGCATATAATGCAAACTTTAAATTCAGAATCAAGCAACAAAAATACACTACAGCCACTAAAATATGCAATAAAAATATTTTTATTTATATTTTTTCTTTTCAAGAAACAAATAACAATAAATATTGCATAAATATTGTGTGGGATTCAAATAACAAAGCATCAAAAAGTTTTTAACAAACTTTGTTAAAGGTAACAACTCTGGATACAAACAAAAAATTTTAGAAAAACAAAATCATTAAATCTATCATAAAAAAATTACTGCAGTTATCGCACATATAAGATCAATCTTGAGTTATTGTCCGATTGGCTTAAATATAAAATTTTGTTTTAAGTTTTCAAAAATAATGGATTCCCGGATGGGTCTTAAAAACTTTTTATACATTGTTCTACGTCAACAGATGAAATAGGAGCATATTTGAATTAAATCAGTTTGCTCACAGAATAGTTTGGAAAACAATTATAATTATTTAGGTTCATATTGGTTGAAATTTTTCTCAATGCCTGGAAGCCTTTGTTTTTCCAAGAACAGAGTTTAATTTTTCTGCAATTTCTATCCACCTGTAAATTTCTATCCACCAATAGATGCCATATCAAATATTAAAGAGAAATTGTAAATTTTAAATGGATTTCAGATAAAGAAATTAACGAAATTTTTGAATATTTTAAAAATTAAAAAAAAAGTTTAAAATATGCAACCAAATATGCATTTAAAGTAATTAGTTGTAAAAAATGCAAAATATGCAAAACCAATTGAATGCAATTTTCAAGAAAATTTCATGATTCGCAAAGACTATTTAACTATTTCACTTTAAGATATCCAATAAAAACATGCATTTGCATGGAAATCCGTGCCCTAGTGATACCTAATTAAAATATTCACAAAAGTCGAATAAAAATTCTGAATTGAAATAAACATTCAGAAATCTTCTATATATATAAAACAAAGTCGTGAAATGTGTTACTAGTTTCATAACAAGAGAACGAACCCAGTGAACCAAAACTACCGTTTTTGAATTCGGCACTCATAAATGAACCCTTTTTATATCATTCGTCGGACTAAAATGCCTCTCAAAAACGAACCTTATTTTGTTCGCAAATGAGTTAAAAAAAGAACCATAAATTATCCTCTTTTTTGTTCGGAAATGAGTTAAAAAAAGATCCATAAAAGTTCTTTTTCGGCACTCGGAAATTAACCCTTTTTTAATCAATCGCCGGACGAAAATGCCTCTCAGAAACAAACTGTTTTTTCTTCGGAAATGAGTTCAAAACGAAATTGAACCCTTTTTGTATCAATCTTTGGACTGAATTGCCTCTCAAAAACAAACTTTTTTTTGTTCAATAATGAGTTAAAAAAAGAACCTTTTTGAATTATAAATTTTATTATTGCATAATACTATTTATAATTACATATCGATATTTTGTTAAAGAAGTAATGATTATTACTTAAATTAGAGATCATATTAATCATTGGGTTAATAGGATTAATATACCTGGGCTGGAATTCACGCATTGTGTTGTTCATGATATTGATGTTTCAAAGGGGAAAAGGCGTGGTTGTTTTCCAATTTGACAAACTTCCAAATTATATATGAAATATCAAAATAGTTATGTTATTAATTGGGGAATTTATTTGATTACATTTTTGCATGGAATGTTTTCGTGGTTTTCACTCTATTTGGTCTTGATTTAATTTTTGATAGATATGCTGAAATGTTGAAAATTAATTAAATGTTGAAATGCATACGTGTAGCAGTACATCCATCTCGCACTGGTAAAAAAGTTCATATGACGTTTGTACGAAGGTTAACATTTTCATTTAAAGTTCCTTTATTTACCTGATTTTAGAATATAAAAAGTAACATTTATGATTCATTTGTGAACTCATTTATGAACAAAAAATGGTTCGTTTATGAGAAATTGTTTCCTACTGATATGATAAAAAAAATTACTCTTTTTTGAACTCATTTCAGAATGCAAAAATGCATTTATGAACAAAAAATAGTTAATTTACAAGGAAGTCTTACCTACTGAAATGATACAAAAATTATTCATTTCCTACTCAAAATAAGTTTTAATGAATTTCGCAAAATATGCACAATTTTTCTTTATGGGAAAAGCTTTCACGAATTTAATCTTTTATAACAAGCACTTTTAAGCGACAAAATAAAAAAGAAAAAATTAAGAAAAAAAAAAATGCTAACCAAAAACGTTCGCAAAACTCTCACCTTACTCAAAACCTTCGCTTATGGTTCATTGGGAAGCGTCTGATTTGCTTGAAGATTTTTCTGTTGTGTTCTTCTTGGCTATACGATTCTATATTGACCGTAGATTTAATTCGAGGATGTTATAGTTCAGAAAAATATTGCCACACCCCTTTTTATTGCCCAAAAATCAATAAAATGCTACAACCCCTTCCACCGCCCATGAATCAATAACAATTAAATATTTTAAATAGTTTTGGTCGTATTACACTTTAATTTGATGATTTAGTTGGTATGGTTAATATCGGCAACTCTTTTAAAACTTGGCGTGGTCCAGAGAAAAGTCCACCGTGACCCAAAAATTAAAAGTTACTAAAAACTTATTATTTAACTATATTGTCTTGGAGAAAAATTTAAATTTTATTGATTCAAGCAATTTGAACATAAACTCATTTACCATGACGATCAAATCGTCTTCAGTGCTTCACAAATGTAATTTTTCATTTTAGTAAATTTTTAGTTTTTAAATTCAAAGAAGTAAAATATAACGAAGTGGTATTGCCCACACATGCACTGTGGGGCTTCACAACCGTGTTGTGAATAACGTGTTTTTACGAATCAAAAATTAAATATGATCAAGCATTGCATGGAACGTATTTTAGCAACAGGAGCTGAGGTAATTGGTGCTACATTCGATGGAGCTGCAGTAAATTTCACTGCTGCTATTCTATTAAGAGCTGATATTACAGATATTAGATCAGAAAGTGTTTTCAAATTAGATTCTTTGTCAAATAGCTTGCACTAAATTTAGAGTTGACTTTTATTTTCTTTTATGATAATGAGCCTATATAAATAAAACCTCAAATGTTTATTTAATTTGAATTTTCTCTTTATATATTTTCATTACATTCAACTACAACTTCTAGATGCGGTATAGCACACTGAAATAAAAGCTTTATTGGGCAAGCGAAAAAATCATTTTCATAAAAATGATCAGAACAAAAAACTGTATTTAGATTGACCACACTAGCTTCCGACCCTAGCACACGTGTCCATTGAAATTTCTGTCCACACAGCGTGGAAATCTGAAAATAAGAAACAAAATAGCTTACCACCTTGTTCCAAAAGAAAGGTTCATTCACACTGTGAACCGGACTTAACTGTCCGATTCGAAAAATTTTTTGAAAGGCTGCTAAATATCAGCGTCTCTCGTTGACATTTGGTAAAGTGACAGGGTTTTGTATGTATGGCCTTCAGAGCGTTCACCGATTTTTCCATGACCCCCTTCTTTGCTGATGAAACGCGTTCTTCGAAGCGGTTTTTTGACTCGATCGAACAGGAAAAAATCACACGGAGCCAGGTCAGGTGAATTTGCCGGCTGCTGGATGGTTATTGTGTTGTTTTTGGCCAAAAAGTCACGAATAAGATGAGCTCTTTCGGTACCAACTTCGCAGCGACACGTCTCAAGCCCAATTCATTCTTCAAAATGTTCTGAACGGATCCAATTGAAATGCCGACGTCCTTTGCTATTTCTTTAATCGTCAATTTGCGATTTTTGACCAACTTTTTTTGATTTTTCAACGTTTTCTTCGGTAGTCGAACACGATAGCCGCCCAGTACGAGTGTCGTCTTCTACTTCGTCTTGGCCACTCACAAATCGGTTAAACCACTTGTTTGCCTTCTGATACGATAGAGCAGTCACAGTAACATTTTACGCGTATCGGCGCAGTTGAAACCATTTTGCACTCAAAATTTGATACAAACTCTTTGCTCAATTTTTTCTTCCACCGTAAAAATCGAAGACACGAAAAAAGTTGTTGTAAACAAAACACTGTCACTTAACCAAATGTCAACGAGAGACGCTGATATTTGGCAGCCTTGTCAGACACATGGCATCCTATTAAAAAAAATTTTTCGAATCGGACAGTTAAGTCCGGTTCACAGTGTGAATGAACCTTTCTTTTTGAACAATGTGGTATTCTTATATTCTTCTATATTTTATATATATAAAAATGGATGTATGTATGTGGGTATGTGTGTATATCACGTATAGACTCCAAAACCGCCGAACCAATCTTTATGAAATTTTAACGGAGACTGAAACAACATCTTGAGTGTGTTCCTGTGAAGTTTGGTGTTGATTGGACAAGGGGGCGTGGTACCTCCCATACAACCCAAATTAGCTCTATCGCCCACAAACCAAAAAAAATGCTATATATTATACTGTTTTAATCGTATAAAACTAATATATGGTAATTTTGTTCAGATAGTTACTGTTGGTGACTGTACAAAAAATGGGCGTGGCCACACTATGTCTACGACCACCTTTCAGAAGTAATTTTAGTTCCTCAGATGTTCAATTTTTAATAGTGAATCTTTGTATGCAGGTGCTATGGATCAAAGTGGCAGTCACTATGTATATAAAAATGTTGTCACGCCCACTTTTACCTCCCACAAATCAGTAAAAATGCTTAATATCAGACGCCTTTCGCCGTAGAAGACTAAGATTTGGTAATTTAGTTTATATGTTGACTGTCGGCCAATGTACAAAAAATGGTCATGGCCGCACTAATCTACGCCCACTTCATCGAAATCTTGCTTATTCCTGAGTTGTACACGTTTTGATAGTGAATGTTGGTATGCAGGTGCTATGGGTCCAAGTGGCAGTCAGTATGTATACATAAATGTTATCACGCCCCACTTTTACCGCCCAAAAATCAGTAAAAATGCTTTATATCAGACGGCTTTTAGCGTAGTAGACTGAGATTTGGTAAAAAAGGGGCGTGGTCTTAGCATTTATGCTCCCATTTTTTCGAAATCATGCTTATTCCTGAGTTGTACACGTTTTGATAGTAACACTTGATATGCAGGAGCTCTCAGGGGCGGTCAATATATGTATGTATATAAAGTTCGCAACGCACAGTGTGAGATTTAATCAATCTGGCATCTCGAAATTAAAAAAAAAAAATGTTTTCGTAACTCGCTCATATTTTTTTTTACGTGAGAAGAGACCCCAATTGTTACGAAAACAAACACAAAAGAGAATAAAAAAATGTTATTGGCGTGATAACAGCTATCAAACACGTGCAATTGCATACCATGCAAAAATTGATTTGCAAGATTGCATTGAACACAAAAGTTTGAGTGATCAGGTCGAAGTTGTGAGTGTTTTTTTTGGCCTAAAATATTTTTTGTATTGAAGGTTATTACTTGAACTTAAAATTTTTGCTTTATACAATACTTATTTTTGCGCTCAAGTATTTTGAGAAAATTGTTTTATAACCAGCCAAAAGGTAAGACAAAATTTAAAGCTTTCAAATCTTTGATAGACTAGAACTTCTAAGTCCCACGGAGTTCCGTGATGAAAATGCCAGCAGAATCTTTGTTAATGTGCCCAAAACAAATTTCAAAAATAAAATCCTGCCCATTTTTTGCCTTTTTTTAGTATGAGTGAAATATCGCGAGAGGAGCTATTTTGGATTTGGTTGAGCAAGGTGAAAAGCGAAAAAACAGAAGCGGTCGAAAAGCACGTAATATCAATTTTTGGACCAGATGTTGACGATACCAAAATTAAAGATCGTATAAAAAAGAGTTGCTTCCAATTTCAATCGCGATGGAGCAAATCTCACGCACCATCAACTTCAAAACAAATACCGCAATGCGGAAGGCGAGAAAAACAGTTTGCTGAAAGTGCTTCGAGCACACAAAAACGGAAATGCAAAGAGCTAATATCAAATGTTGCTTCGGAACAATTAACTATGGCTACCGCAATGCATCTGAGATCCTATGGAAAAAGAGACTCAGCAAACATTGTCAAGGAGTTGTCGGCTGCATCCCCTTCGAGAGGTACAGCTATAAAAAGAGCAAGGGTAAGCATTACTGAAAAGAAAAGTCTTACACCAGATCAAGCACTGGCCATGATCGTTGACGAAAATTTATCAACTGACCAATACCGTGGAATACGATTGCATACGATACCATGCATTTAGAAATTGTATCCATGCTATGACCTCGTTAAGCAATCAAAATTATTGTGCTACCCAAGCCTTGTTATTGTTACTGAAACATATGCCGAAATCAATTTGCAATCCTTAATAGACCACACGGTGAAAAGATTAATAGATGCACAATATGAGGTTTTTAAGTCCTTCCCTGCCATTCAGGATGAATTAAGCATAATAATATAATGGGGATGCGTTGGAGCTGAACAGAACCGTTACAAGCAAAAATTTTCGGATGACAACATGTCAGACGAAAGCATGTTTTCTCTTTCGATGGTGCCTTTTCAGCTTAACTCTGGAGCTAAAGGAAGGAAACATATTTTTTGGCAAAATCCAGCTGCGTCTTCGACAAGATATTGTAGACCGATCAAATTTATTTTCACGAAAGAGACGCGAGAGGTCATTAAAGCGGAAGTGGAGCATATTCGGCAGCAAATTTCTGTTTTGAAACCAACTAGCTTTGAGCTTCACGGTTATAGTTTCACGGTTAAAGCCAATTTGATTCTATGTATGATTGACGGCAAAGTCTGCACCGCTCTTTCAAATTACACGTCATCGCAAGCGTACTATTTATGTGGTTCAACTCCAAAAACTATGAACGACATGAATGCCTTATCACAGCGCGAAATCGATGAAAATATGCTTGCTGTTGGTCTTTCACCTCTTCATGCCTACATAAGGTTTATGGAGTGCTTGTTGCACATTTCTTACAGATTGGAAATAGAAAAATGGTACGTATCAGGCGATGAAAATAAGGAGAGCGTTGAAAGAAGGAAGAAAAAAATACAAGACAGGTTTAGGAACGAAATGGGTCTTCTTGTGGATATTCCGAAACAGAAAACAGGAAACACAAATGATGGGAATACGGCCAGAAGATTTTTCAAAGAAGCAGAAAAGACATCGGATATTACAGGCATAAATGTCGATCTGATCAAGCGGTTTCGAGTAATACTTATTTGCATAAACAGCGGCTATTTTATCAATATAGATGCGTTTCAAAATTTTACGTCAGAAACAAGAGAGCTTTATTTGAGCTTATATCCTTGGTACTATATGCCAGTAACTGTCCACAAAATATTGTTTCATGGAGGAGCTATCATTTCTTCATGCATTCTTCCCATAGGAAACTTTTCTGAAGAAGCGCAAGAAGCACGCAATAAAGAGTCGAGACAGTATCGCGAACTGTTCACAAGAAAAACGTCCCGAGTTGACACCAACATAGATTTATTGCATAGGTTGCTTATCACGTCAGACCCTTTGATTGCAAGTTTACGTTTGCCCCCAAAAACCAAGCGTTCTACTTTACCTTCTGAGGTCATTGCACTTTTGTCTGACACCCAACTAAGTGATGAATTTGATGATTTAGCATAAACAACTTTGCTTGCAGCTCTCTGGAATTTTTATTTTTGTATAAACTTCTTATTTCTTTTTATTTCTACTTTTCGCTTTTTACTTTTGTATAATTTGTATTTAATTTCTTGATTTTGGTTTTTGATTAATATCTTATTTTGAATATTTTCCATTCTTTTAAGAACTTTCGTTGAATTTTTAGTTTTTCCTCTTTATATCAATAAATTTAACATTGAAACAACATTAACTTTTTATTTTTCTCATTTGCAAAGAAAGGTTGTATGAGGGTACTTATATCAATATATCGACAAGTTTTAGTTAGAAGAGAAAAAAAGAAAATAATTTGAATATAAATGTGTAAAAAAAAATTGTCCCCAACTAGTGTTTTTGAGGAAAGTTCGGAACTAGTCGCCTTTGACACTAGTTGGAACTAGTTATCTTTCACCATATTGAAGTTTATAATCTCCTTAACGATCGTGCCAAATTTCAAGTTCATATCTCTAAAACTTCATATAAAAATTAATTTTTAGATGCTAGATTGACTAAATCTCACACTGTGCAACGCCCACTTGTACCACTCACAAATCAATAGAACTTCTATAAATCAGACGTTTTCATCGCTAAATTCTAAAATTTGGTAATTAAGTTCATGCGCTGACTCTCGACAGCTTTGCAAAAAATGGACATAGTAGCACTATACCTGTGCCCACTCTTCAGAAACAATTTTTAATTAATTAATTACAATTTAAAAATTATAATTAAGTAAGCACACGCTGCCAGAGCTATCGGTTAGAAATAATTTTAATTCCTGAGATGTGAACGTTTTGATAGTCAAATTTGGTATGTAGACGCTATGGTCCAAGTGGCGGTCACTTTATACAGGGTTGTCAATATTCGAAGCGCCCATCTGGCAACACTGTAACTTTCCGCAGTGATGCCACATCGACTAATGACATACCGCGTTTGAAGCGTCATTCCAAGCAAATGTTTACAATGGAACAGTACACGCCACGCGAACGCTCTAAAATTGTTGAAATTTACACTACGCCCACTTGTCAGAAATGATTGTAATTCCTGAAATGTTCAAGTTTTGACAGTGAATCTTGGTATGCAGGTGCTATGGGTCCAAGTGGCAGTCACTATGCATATACAAATGTTGTCACGCCCACTTTTACCACCCGCAAATCCGTAAAAATGCTTTATATCAGACTGCTTTTACCGTAGAAGACTAAGATTTGGTCATTTAGTTCATATGGTCACTGTCGGCAACTGTTAAAAAATATGCAACACTTGATGTAACACTTGTAACACTTGATATGCGGGTGCTCTAAGTAGCAGTCAATATATATATATATATAAAATTTGCCACGCCTACTTGTACTACCTGCAAATAAAAGAAACTCAAAAACGGAATGGCCATTTCAGCCCTTGAAAAGACTTTGACCGAGCTTCTTATGATCAATTGTGTTGTGGGTGTTGTGAAATATTTGAATACAAATGATCGAGAACTGAACCTACAAGGCTTATGCCGACTCCGAACGGCTTATGTTCTCAAGAAGCTTTTCATAGCAGTTTTTACTCTCTGAGGTTTTCCATTGTCTGCAGAGAGATGACGTCCGAACAGAAAAATTAATTCAATTGAAAAAAACTTTCTGTGTCAGATGGACTGACGGAATAGTTTGAAATATGCTCTAAAATCGATTTTTTGTAAAAATATTTACTGGTGTGGTCGTTAAAAATAACAATCGGTCAGAAATAATAGTAATGAAAATGTTCTTCCAATCTGCACCAATAAATTTTGAATTTTTACAGTCGGACCAGAGATAATGTAGATTTTCATTAATTTTTTACCTTTTTTTTATATTATTTTCACTAAAATTCAAATTAGATTTTTTTTTTGTTTTGCCATGTTACTTTTAGTCAAATAATTTATCTAAAAAAAAAAAAACGAAATTGCTATCTCAGCCCTTGAAAGGACTTTGACCGAGCTTCTTATCCCATAGAACCCAAATTGGCTCTATCGCCCACAAACCAAAAAAAAATGCTATATATCAGACGGTTTTAATCATATACAACTAATATTTAATAATTTTGTTCAGATAGTTACTTTCGGTGACTGTACAAAAAATGGGCGTGGTCACACTATATCTACGCCCACTTTTCAGCAATCATTTTAATTCCTGAGATGTTCAAGTTTTGATAGTGAATCTTGGTACGAAGGTGCTATGGATACAAGTGGCAGTCATTATGTAAATATAAACGTTGTCACGCCCACTTTTACCGCCCACAAATCAGTAAAAATGCTTTATATCAGACAGATTCTGCCGTAGAAGACTAAGATTTGATAATTTAGTTTATATGATTACTCTCGGCCAATGTACAAAAAATGGGCATGGCCGCACTATATCTACGCCCACTTTATCGAAATCATGCTTATTCCTGAGTTGTACACGTTTTGATAGTAAATCTTGGTATGCAGGTGCTATGGGTCCAAGTGGCGGGCACTATGTAAACATAAACGTTGTCACGCCCACTTTTACCGCCCACAAATCAGTAAAAATGCTTTATATCAGACGGCTTTTGCCCTAGAAGACTAAGATTTGGTAATTTAGTTTAAATGATTACTGTCAGCCAATGTACAAAAAATGGGCATGGCCGCTCTATATCTACGCCAGCTTTCTCGAAATCATGCCTATTCCTGAGTTGTACACGTTTTGATAGTGAATCTTGTGGCAGTCACTATGTAAATATAAACGTTGTCACGCTCACTTTTACCGCCCACAAATCAGTAAGAATGCTTTATATCAGACGGCTTTTGCCCTAGAAGACTAAGATTTGGTAATTTAGCTTAAATGATTACTGTCAGCCAAGTGTACAAAAGATGGGCATGGCCGCACTATATCTACGCCCACTTTTCAGCAATCAATTTAATTCCTGAGATGTTCAAGTTTTGATAGTGAATCTTGGTACGAAGGTGCTATGGATACAAGTGGCAGTCATTATGTAAATATAAACGTTGTCACGCCCACTTTTTCCGCCCACAAATAAGTAAAAATGCTTTATATCGGATGGCTTTTGCCGTAGAAGACTTAGATTTGGTAATTTAGTTCATAGATATTCAAACTTGGTGTGTAGGTGTTATGGGTCAAAGTGGCGGTCACTATGTATATAAATGTTACCACGCCTACTTTTAACGCTCACAAATCCATATCAGACTGTTTTTACAGTAAAAGACTAAAACTTGGTAGATTAGTTCATATGGTTACTGCCAGAACCCTTAAAAAAAATGGGCGTGTCGCACTTTATCTACGCCGACTTTTCAGAAATCATTGTAATTTCTGAGCTGTACGCGTTTTGATAGTGAAACTTGGGATGTAGATGCAATGGGACCAAGTGGCGGTCACTATATATATAAATGTTGCCATGCCTACTTTTTCTGCTCATCTATCTATCTGTAAAAAATGTATGTATGTATACTAAGGATCCTCATGAAAAAAAGGTGTTCGGGTCAGTTCGGAACGGAATGGTTTGAAATATGCTCTAAAAATCGAGTTTTTTATAAAAATATTTACTGGTGTGGTAGTTAAAAATAACAACGGTGGTTCTTCCAATCTGCACCAATAAATTTTAAATTTTTACAGTCGTACTAGAGATAATGCAGATTTTCATTAATTTTTTAACTTTTTTTATTATTTTCACTAAAACTCATTAAAATTTTTTTTGTCTTGCCATGTTACGTTTAGTCAAATAAATTATCTATTGATGATAAAATATAGTGTAAAGTGAATAACTAAATTGAATGAAATTACAAAAAAATGTACACATTTTTTACATTGTACAATTTATTTGACTAAAAGTAGTATAGGAAAAGATTTGTTTGAATTTTAGTGAAAATAATATGAAAAAAGTTAAAACAATCCATAAAAATCCGCATTATCTTTGGTCCAACGGAAAAAATTTAAGATTTTTTGATGCAAAATTTTTTTCATTACTCTTATTTCTTAACCTTTGGTTTTTTCTATCTACCATACCAGCCAATATTTCTAGTCGAAATATTTTGGGGATCATCATAACATAAGCCATGGATTATTCTGAAGAACGAGACTGAACAATTTTTTTTCCTAAAGAGCGTGAGGCGACTTAATGTATATACGTATGTGGGTATATGTGTATATCACGTAAATACTTCGAAACCGCTAAGCCAATTTTTATACCGAAGCGTTGAGAGGGTTCCTGTGAAGTCTGGTGCCGATCGTAAAAGGCACCATAAATACACCCTAAATTTTCGATTTCGAACTGTTTTGGAATTATAGGTGGCACAGCCTCGGATTCAGTATTCGACCTCAATTTACACATGCCGTTCCACAGGTAACATTTTATGGGTGTTGGACGAGGGGCGTGGTACTTTTTCCGCACCCAAAATTTTCGTTATAGCTTTCGAAATAAGTCACACATCAATGAAACTCGATAAGAACTTACTATAAAAGCATGGCTTCACTAAAGCTACGCGTTCTTTTAGGGGATAAGCGCTGAGCGCAGCGAAGCGCGCCGGGGATAAGGTATTATCATATAATATGCTAAGGGGGACTTGTTCCCCCTTATAAGAAAAAGGGATGTGCCCCTGCAGTTCGATTTCGCTTTGACTATCAAAATGGATGAAAAATTGCGGCAAAACGCTAGGCATTTATTTTTACTTTTTAACATATTTCTAATTGGAAAAATGATCATATCTAATCAGAATCCACTTTTCTACACTTATTTGATACAAATAAGTGAAAACTTGTTTTCAATTTAAAAGCACAGGTATGGCAGAACTCATTTTGAAAGGAAATTAACTTTTTCTTTCTTTTTTAACTGTTTGAACAATTTTTCACAACACAATTCATTATAATAAAATAAAGATGCTCTTTAACTTTTATATTTTAACAAATTTTAGCGATAATTACGTTTTAATATGTAAATAAAAACAAATTTCTCAAAAAGTAAACAAACTTTCCACTTTAAATGTCAAAAAGACTTGCTTCAACACACACATTGTATATGTGCAATATAGCTATTCCTCTCTTTCTATATTCCAAGGATGTTATGTGGATTTGATTTTGTGTGCTTATTTTTTTTTGAACGTTGACATCTAACACATTCTTGTGACCATTTGTTGACTTCTGTATTAATTTTGGGCCAAAAATATCTTCGTGTTAGTAGACGTCGTGATGCTCGTGTTCCTGGGTGTGAAATGTTATGTAACTCTTCGAAGACTTGTTTTCGTAGGGTATGTAAGGTATGTAAGGTCGTGTTAGTGAATTTGTTTGTTCGCACCAAATTTTAATGTTGAGTAAAGGTATGTGTATTTGTTCGAGGTTGTACTTGTGACTGTCTAATATCTCTTGTAACTCTGTGTCAGCGGTTTGTTCCTTGTAGAGTGTTCTAAAATTGATATCCGTAGAAGTGAAAGCGTCTATTTCGGCTCGTGACAGCTCGGTAAGTGTCAAATATATGGCAAATAATTCTCGGTCGAATGTACTATATTTGGTTTCTGTTTGCGAAAGTTTCTTTGAAAAGAATGCTAAAGGTTTAAGTATTTCATTGTTTTGTTGTTGTAATACGCCTCCGATTGCGGTGTTTGATGCATCTACAGCAATTGATAATTTCGCATTACTACACTAATATGATTGAGTAGTGTTTGCTTTGCAAAATTATCTTTAAATATTTTAAAGGCATGTAGTGTTGTGCCAGTCCAGAGTAAGTGTTTATTCTTTGTTTTGGATGCTACTGTGACCCTGTCATAAATTGGGCCTAGCATATGTGCAAGTTTCCACATGGTTGTGGATAGTCTTGTATGCATTGTGTTCGTTCCTCTGAAGGTCGGATATCTTGTCTCGAAATGTTGTAACTTAAGAAGTCTATCTCAGTTGCTCCAAAAATACACTTATTGGGCTTGATGTTTAAACCGTAGTCATTGAGTCTCTGAAAAATTTGTGTTAAATGTTCAATGTATTCCGTCTCTATTTCGCTACCTACTAAAATTGAAATTCAATTACAAAGCATTTAAAAACAAAATAAATTTTAATAATAGTTATTAAGAGAATGCTTTAGTGATTCTTTCGTATTCGCAAAATCTATATTACAGTATAGCATACAATTATTGAACTCAAGCATAGCTCTAAACATTGGTGAGTGAACTGCATAGTTGGTTCTTCATGTTCCTAAATAAAACACATCAAAGTGTCTTTATGTTCTCAAAGGAACATTAAAGTTTATTAATTCAAGCAAATTTGGGCAATCAACTGTACCCACGACGATATCAAATATAAACAAAAGAGATACAATTTTTCTTCTGTTCTGGAGAGTTTTTAATTTTAAATTATTGCAACGATCATTATATGACGGAATTAGATCTAGAGAATTATTGGCTCTAAAAACAAACCGAGTAAACGCTCTTTGTACTCGTTCGAGGCGTAATGTGTGAGACGCATAAAAATGACTCCAGACAAAAGAAGCATATTCTAGCTTCGCACGAACAATAGAACTATAAAGGCACTTAAAAATAAGAGAGTCTTCAAAATTTGAACCATTACGTCGAATTAACGCAAGTAGTGGATATGCATTTGGAATTATGTAGTTGAGATGGGATATGAGAGTAAATTTAGAGTCAAAAAAGACCCCAAGATCTTTAATTTCATTTACATATGTCAATGGAGTATTATTCAAATAATAAGACGTTTTTAAAGGCACTGATGACTTAGAGTAGGTAAAAAAATCATTTTTTGTGGTTAAGAATGAGACTATGTTTAGAGCTCCAAGCTATAATAGAATTTAAGTCGGATTGCAATAGGAAGGCATCAGACAAAGTATTAACTTTTAGAAAAATTTGTAGATCATCAGCATATAAAAGACCACTGGGCATTTTTTACTATTAATGCTATATCATTTATAAATAAAATAAAAAGTAGTGGACCTAAAATGCTTCCCTAAGGAACACCAGAAGACATGACTTATCTTATTTCTCAAATATGATCGAAACCATTGAAGTAAACTGGAATGAAAACCAAGCTTACATAATTTTTTTACTAAAATGTCATGCGAAACTTTGTCAAAAGCTTTAGCGAAATCTGTACAAATCGAATCGACTTGATATCCTTCTTGAAAAGCAGAAATACAATACTCGGAAAATAAAGTAAGGTTTGTTACAGTTGATCGACCCGATACAAAACATGTTGGGAAGGAGATATTATGTGTTTTACAGCAAAATATATTTTTTCTTTTACTAAGGACTCAACAAGTTTGGAAACAGAGGTTAGTTTTGATATCAGTCTGTAATTTTCGATGTTGTTTTTATTCCCGAATTTGTGATCGACAACAATTTTTTAATACGATACTCGACAAACCATCCGCATCAGGTTTAGTTGTCACTTTAAGTTTTAAAATACCATTTGTTATGTCTTCTTCAGATACATATAAAAAACCCAAGTCAAGCAATGAATTAATGTCTTCAGAAATATCATCAGAAGATTAACGCTTTCGATAGCATTTTTAGAGCTTTTATTCCTCCAACACATAATACTAGGTATATTTGATTTTTTTTCTTTAAATTAACAAAACTCCAAAAAGCTTTTGGATTCGATTATATATTCGCCTCAAAATTTTTAATATACTGTTTGTATAAAAAACTATCCAGAAAATTAAATTCTCTCATACATTGCCTATATTTATTAAAGTAATCTATGTTGTTAGACATAGACCATTTTTTATAGAAATTATTTCGACGATTTTTTAACTTCAAAAGACCGGCAGTATACCAGGGCAGTTTGTAATTTCGTGTGCGTTTTTTAGGAACATGCTCACACAAAGTTTTTAAAATAATAGACTTGAATCTCTTGAAAGAGTCTTGAACATTACGATAATGCAGCTCATTATACCAATCTATGTTGTGCAAAATATTATTCAAAAGATCAAAATTACAATTGTTGAAATTAAAGTTATATTCATTATTTATTTTAGACTCACAAGAAAGAAAATTATAAAATTCCAATACTATAGACAAAGGAATGTGATGTATATTAGATGGCGAAATAGGAAATCCTGACTCACTTAACCCTTAAATGCATAGTGTGCCTTTGAAGTCACAACCACTTCGTCGATTTTTTATTCATATAAGCTTAAATATTGTGGTACGCATATTTAACATAGTCATTAAGTAACCTTTTCATGGGTCAATTAAAAAAAAAACTACTCAAAAAATCATATCGTTTTGTATTTATTACAGTTTTTGTTATAAAATACATAGAATATGTAGAAGACGCAAAAAACGGATTTAAAATATTAATAATTTCATAAAAAAAATATATTTTTTGTACTATAAAAATTATTTGAATATTGATGCAGGCTTTATGAATAATAAAAAAAAAATGTTTTGTTTAAATATTAATATCCGTTGAGGCGCCAGCTTACTGTAAATGGTTGTGACTTTAAAGTCATACCATGCATTCACCCCTCTCGCGTTTTTTTTTTTTGTTAAAAGCACAAATACTTAGGAATTACGTTGCACATATTAATTATGCAACACCTTTCACACTTAATAGCACGAAATGGCCGTAAGAAAGAAAATTGAGTGGATTAGAGGAGAATAGAGCTGCGATAGCGATGGCCGTTTCTATTCAAAACGATTTGCGTCGTCACCTATAGCAGGTGTGCGTTCACTCAAAATGGATTACCGTATTGATGGTCAACTTATTAGGGAAGAGGACCTCGCAAATATTTTATATAATAGGGAGGATGATTTTGAAGAGGAAGATTGCAGCGAAGTAGATGGAAAATGGATTCCGGATGACGGCGACGTTCAAATTATTGATGATTTGTTGGAAAATAACGAGCCAGTGAATACCAGATTTTTAAATACTATTTCGAATGATGGAGAATTGAATTAGAAGTATGAAATTAATTCTGCATATTCAACCGAGGATCTCAAAGCATTTTCGGCATTGTTTTCTGAACTTGAAGTTAATCCGAATGCTTCAGAGTTCACGAAAGCTATTTGGAAGAAAGGAAATCTCGTTATGGATAAGAAGAAATTACAATTTCTTGGAAGTTCAACATTCAATCCTGAAATGGAGTCCCTTTTTATCAACGCCATTCACACATTGTAAATCAAACCATGCTGTATGCTGCTCAAGAAGACAACATGAATTTCAAGATCGACACTGCCGAATAACGTTGCTTTATTGGCATAATTTATTTGATGTCTTTGTGTGTTCTTCCGGGCACGCGAGATTATTGGGGACCCCTTGCCCCGAAAGTAATACTTGATTCAATGACTTGCAACAGATTTAAAAAAATCAGAAGATTCATTCAATTTAATGACAATTCGGCTGCGCCAGCCAGAGATACTCCGGATTGCGATCGACTATATTACATCCGACCATTGTTAACTGCATTTAATCAAAATTTCGCAAAAATTCCATTGCTTGACCGTTTATGCGTTGATGAACAAATGTGTTCAACAAAAATCGGACACTTTATGAAGCAGTACTTGCCATATAAACCAAGCAATGGGGCTTCAAGTTTTTTGTTTTTTGTGACACCCTTGGATTTGCCTATAAATTCGAAATATATTCTGGCCAAGAATACCAGATTGTGCATCCCAATGAACCAGACCTAGGCGCCTCAGCGAATGTCGTAGTAAGACTATTGCGCGATGTGCCCCAAAATGCTAACCATATTGTCTATTTTGACAATTACTACACAACAATCCCATTGCTGGTGTATGTATTTGCGTACGAAGGGAATATGGTGTGTGGGCACTGTTCGCCGTAATCGAATTAAAAATTGCAAGTTGCCAGAGGAAAAGTTGATGAAGAAATATGAGCGCGGTACAAGCCTCGAGTACACATCATCCATACTGCAAGTGGATATTTCCTCTTTGTCGTGGAAGGACAACAAAATTGTCAATTTAATATCAACTTATGTGGGATTAAAACCGTTTGATGATCCAGATGCTCCAGATTCCGGAGAAATAAGCGGAACAGCAAAACGGTTCGACAAAAAAGGATAATCGAAATACCATGCCCTCAAATAATCAGGGAGTATAATAAACATATGGGCGGTGTAGATCTCTTGGACAGTTTTTTGGGCCGCCATAAGATAACAATGAAAAGAAGAAAATGGACAAACCGAGTTTTTTATCACCTATTGGATGTTGTAATGGTCAATGCCTGGATCTTATACAATCGTGCGAACAAATACAAACCCGAGTTTCGGCACTTGAAACAAAGCGAGTTCCGGCGAGAAATTTCAGACGTCTTGTGCAACTTCAAATCTAACAAAAACGGTAAGTTTTACTTTATATTTGTATTAAATGCTTTTTTAAAAATTTATTTTTACAGGAAAACGAGCACCAGGCCGCCCATTTGAGAACAAAATCGTCGCTAAGCGTAATAAACCCAACGCCGTACCTGCTCCAGCTGCTGATGTTCGCACTGATCAGACAGGACATTGGCCATCGTATGGATCGAACGGGGATAAGAGAAAGCGATGTAAAATGCTCAATTGCATTGGTGTTACTCAAAACATATGTATAAAGTGCGGTGTTAACTTGTGCTTCACAAAAGAAAAAAAACGTACTGTTTGGAGGAATATAGGAGACACATACAAGTAGTACATCAGATGAGCCGTGAACAGAAACACACATTTGATCTAACAGAGAATCTGTGTTTTTAAGATGCAAGTTGATGCTTTGAACATAGATTTTACAGCGATAAGGACTCCTCCACCACGGCTGCATCCAGTTTTTTCGGCATCACGATCTTTTCGAAAGACATGGTAAATATTAGTGGCAAAAAACTCTTCCACAAAAAAGTCAGAGTTTAGCCAAGTCTCAGTTATCACATAAACATCATATTCCTTTTGAGCAGTTGCCAAAAATATTGAGTTTGTTTTTGTTCTCATACCAGATACATTTTGGTAGTATATTTTAAAATGTTTTATTATCAACATTGTTTATAACTTTTGCTGCTGGACCCTTGCTCTTCGAAAAAATTTAAATGATCTTACCTTGACATCCGCAGGCCAAAGAGACGCATTAAAAACTTCATTAAAGAGAGAAGCAGAGACTCCCAATTTAAAACTGACTCTTTTAATTGAGTCTTTCGGTGCAATTTTTTTTTACAAGCTTATAACAATGCAGAATATGCATTTCAGCTTTAGAATGTTTTACAACATAATTTAAAATATTTTCTTCAGAGACTGATGGCATGAAAGACGCAATGTGTAGCCATCTCATATTATCCGCGACAGCAAGCTCGGAGTTTAAGCTTTGACCAACGATTATGGTATTGTTATTAATAAGATAATTCTGCGAGAGCGCAGCAGCAGAGGCCACATATGGGAGCTGAGAAACAATGTCATCAGCAACACTGCTGCAGTAGAAGCAGAGCTTTGAGGTGCAGAAACAGCAACAACAGTCTTAGCGACAACACCATCATTAGATGTAACGTGTGGAGACGGAGAAACAACGCCATCCACAACAGCAGCAGTAGAAGCAGCGCATAGAGATGCAGAAATAGCAAAAGGGGTATTTGAGACAGCACCATTAGACGGAGAAACAGCCTTATTAACAAGAGCAGCTCCATAAACAAGAGCGGAAGCTGGAGAGATAGCAGCACCCAAATCCGGTTTTTCTGAACTTGACGATTCTAATGTTACTTGAGAGACAACATTGGCATTAGATTTAGATTTTTGTTTGGCAGACTTATTAGTGGGTGGCTGCATCGATGAGACTACATCAGCATAAGTCGAGGAAACAGCACGTGCGGGAGAGCGCACACAAGCAGCAGTTGAGAGATCATCATTGGAATTTAAGGCAGCAGTATTCAAATTCGTCAATGCACGGCCTGGGTTCAATGACCCCACCTTATTGTTGATGTTTTTTTTGTGGTTTGCAAAATCACGACCAAGATTAGCTAATAATTTAAGCTCACGAACCTCGGCAACCAAACTAACAACCGAACTAAAAAGAGTGCCTGTTTGATTAAGACACTCATCACAATTAAATACAATGCTTTTATTAGTGTTTATTAACTGAACAGAATCCTCTTCAAAGTTCAAACACGATTTGTTATATTTATTTTTACAAATATTACAGCAAAGAACTGAATCTTTAGCAGTTGATTTATTGCACAGAGCACATAATTACCGACGACTAATAAGTTTTGCGGTCAGAACTGAGAAATGATGTAGTGTTTAGTTTTGTGTTTGACAGGTGAAGTATAATCTGGTTCAGTTATAAGTGAAGGAAATTGTTTTAGTAACTGAGTGTATTTTTTGTGTAGTGTAAATAATTTTGGTAATGGTGTCTCGGAGTAAGCTGAGATTGCATTGACCGATAATTTTGTCAAGGGTCTATCAGCTTCTTGTGTTTTAAGTCGATGAGTAGTCCATACTTTGTCGGGAAGTCTGCTCCTATAATAGGTCTTATTATGTCTGCTACAATGAAGGCGAATGGAAATCTCGTCTGAGTTTTAAATTTAGGTTAAGTAATTTTTTCCCGAAGGTCGAAATTGTACTTCCATTAGCTGCTGTCAATACTAAGTCTGAATCTCTTTTGTAATTTTTGAGTTTGTGGGCAGGTAGAACCGAAACTTCTGCACCACTGTCGATTAAATAGTTAGTGTTGTTGTCTTTGTCGTATATGAATAAACGGCGTGTAAATAATTTTCAGCTTCCATCATTCGCCGTTGCAATGATGGAGTTTTTAGTTTGTCGACTTGTGTGTTTTGTTGTTTGGTGTAAGTCCGTTTTGAACAAATGCGCATGGTTGTTGACATTTTCTGGCCGCTCTATCGAGTTGATAATGGTATCTACATACCCCATTAACTGGCCGTTGTCAAGACATACTTCAATGTCGTTTATGGGACCTTGAAAAATTTCACGACTCCTTGAACAGGAGTTTCTTAGTTCTTGTACTTCAAGCGAAAACTTATTAAAACTCACTAAAATCTTGGATGTCGTTTCGGCATTGAAACTAAATCTTCAGCATTTTGGAATTTCTTATTTATAGAGGAGGTTTCACCTCCAGATATAACTTCCCACATGTTATTTGCTAGCTTAAGAAGAACGTCTAGTTTTTCATGACCTGACCTGGTCATGGCAACATTCAGACTTTTTGGTAAGTTTCGTAACCAAAGTTTGTATATGAGCTCGCTACTTACTGAGCAACCAGCTAGCAATGGTAGTGAACGGAAAAACTTTGATGGTTTTTGATCACCCATCTCAGAATCCGACAGGATTTTGTCGAGACGTTTGTTTTCGCTCAACGAAAGACTGTCAATTAGTGTTTTCTTGAGTTCATTGTATAGATTTGTGGACGGTGGATTTTGGATAAAATCCTATACTGTGACGATTACTTCCTTTGGTAGAGCTGTTACCAAGTATTCGTATTTGGTTCTATCCATTGTAATACTTTTGGCTTGAAATTGTATCTCAGTGTGTGCTAACCATGCCTCTGGACAGTTAGTCCAAAAGGGTGGCAATTTAATCGCGTTAGCATGTATTTCTACGGGGATTTGTTACCAAATCAATTAAAGTTGGTTCGTCACCACTATCGGTGTGAGGTGTATGTGTAATAGAGTGGGGTGTGTGTCTTTTGGGGTGTTTGCTGCATTTCTCAAAATAAAAATCTTCCCAATAGCTATTAACTCCCTGGTGCAGTGTAATGCCAACGAATATGATACGATTGGGTCTTTCCACCCAGTCGTATAATATTCGTGTAAAAGCTAAGTGTGTGCCTCGTGAATAGCTAAAATGACAACGCAACCTAAAGACATTTTTACAAAAAGCTGTCAAAGGAATTTTCAAATTATATAAATAAAAATGTTTTCTTGCTGCTCATGTTGTTGTTGTTGTCGTCACTGCTGCTGACGTTGTTGTTATTGTTGTCGCTGCTACTGATGTTGTTGTTGTCACTACTGCTGGCGTTGTTTCAACAACATTGTTGTTGTGGTGGTATTAGTTGTTGTTGCTATATAGGCGGTGGCACATGCAATTGCTAACTGTTTTACTCTTGTTGCTACTCCATTCGAATCTTAGTCGTGCACTCGTAGCTGCTGTTGTGAGGGTGTTGGTGGTTGGGGCGCAGACTGACTTGTGGTGGCTTTTGAGTTGTTGATAATGATTGTTGTTGCTGATGGTGGTGGCGCTTTATTATCCTATGTGTTGCGCCTTATCAATGCTTTTGAAAAATTTAAACAGTGGCGCTGCTTTTATTATGTAGTTCCTTAGGTGTCTTCGTACTTGGAGTGGTTGCAAGAATTGGGAAACTATTTCTGCAGTGATGGCTTTGATGTTCTGAGGGGATTCGCTGGTATGATCGCCAATATAGCGTATGTACTATTTTATTTCATATATATTTTTTTTTGTTTTCTTTTATCTTTATTTTATAATATATTTTAGAGTTATAATTCTTGATTGATCATTTATTTTTGAATATATGTATTATTTTTAGCCTTTTTGATAGAAATATTTTTTACAACTCGTAATAAAAATTTTATTTTTCTTGATATAAAAAGAAACTTCTTAAATTTAAGAACAATATATAAATTAAAGTATTTATTTGATATAGTGTATTTAAATAGTAAATCTATTGTGGGACACCACATACTTACCGGTGCTATTTCTTTGATTTATAACTATTTGCGAGTAAATTCTTGGGTACTTATTGCACAAGATTTACCCGCAAATATAAATTGACTCAACTTCATCCGCAGCCGCACTCATTTTCGGGCAGCTTTAAAGTGAACATTTGACAAAGGAACAAGCTAATTTGTTTGTGGTCTTTCGAGCCGGATATAAATAACGTCTTAATAGTATGTGGATCCTTAAATTCCTTCGAATTACGTCTTAAAAAATCTACCATAGACTTGTAGCGTACTCCTAAAGCCACTATTACTTCCCAACATCTTTTTTCATAAAAACTAAAGACCACCAACACGCAAACACATAAAACTAAATTTAGGTGCATAGCCATTAACTAGATAATTTCAAAGTATTTTAATATAAGTAAATATTTATAACTTGCACTTGAAAATAAAAATTTCGAAAAGCAATTTTCTCACTCATGCTTACGATAATACTTTTATATCCCTTCAGCTTGCGCCGCCAGGCATACATAATGCTTGGCACTAGCGTAAACGACAACAACAACAACAATAGAATTATGAATGCATTGCGTTAGAAAGCATATTATGTTACATCAGTGCCAATGACATATTTAAATCAAGGCTAAAATAAACGAAATTGTTGTTGTTGGTGCTTTGAATTTTCATAAGAAAAATTAAAATATGAGTTCGTCCAAAAATCACATAAAAGGCGATCGATGTTACTGACAGAAAATAAGGGGGAGGAGTTATCAAAATACTGGCAGAATAATTTTAAGAATAATACTGGTAAATATTGTATATATAGCAAAATATTTTCAAAATAAAGACAGAATCTAATGACAGATTTTAACGATCAGGCCGAGAAGCCAGAACTAAAATTTTAAATCTTTTCTTTAATTCAAAGAAATTAAATAATTCAATAAAACTTAGCCTTGGTGGCTGTATGGCTCAAAGCCTTGTGACTGCTTAAAAAGGCGTGTGCGCCCTAATACATACAACCAACGAAATCCTAACACTTTTCAATCTATCATGCTCTACAATTCTTCTTATACCACATGGCGATCCTGTGGACAATCGATCCTGCATACACCAGATCCTGTTAAACAGTATAACATAAATAAAATTTTTTCTGGTCAAGCGAATTCACAAAAATAAATGGCAGATATCAGGAACATAAAATTCAACGAACTAGTAAAATTTATTGAAATGCAACGAAACGACATAAAAAACATCAAGCCATCCACAGAACCAGAGAACCAAAGAAGCACCAACGTACAAGGCGACTCCAATGCCGGGCCCCAAAAAGCTGACGATAGAGAACTGAAACAACGCCAACAAGTCCACAAAAACCCAACAAAAAGATTCCAAACTGGAGCTGGCAGACAGGTTAGGCAAGGAAAACAGCTTAACGATTTGTACCGTCTAATTTTCTTTTTTAAATTGAAATGCAATTTCTTTAAATTCATTTTTAAATTGTTTTTTAATGCAATTTTAAACCGATCTCTTCAAAAAAGTTAGAACAATAAAAATTAACCCAAAAAAAAAACTACCAATAGAAAATACACACAAATAACGATAGAAGTTAAATTAGAGGAATTAAATAAATACAGAAATGAATTTGAATCACACAGACAGGCAATAAAGTCGAACTATGAACTACTAAAACTAACAGAAGAATTCTTCATATTAGTAAAAGAACTAAATCATTATTAGAATCACAGTTAGAATATATACCAAACATGGCAGAATTCAGCATAGAAACTATAATGAAAATAGTCCCTATTTTCTCAGGAAATTACAAAGACTTAGACGGATTTTTGAAATGAAAAGAATTATTATATAACACATATACAGCAGATAACAAAAAACAGCTAATAGAAATAATAGTAAGTATACAATTAAGCGCGAACGTGAAGACTACATTAGGATACACCGCAAACATTGACTCTCTAACAAGTTTAAAGACAGCACTACAAAGCTCATACAAAAGTAGTTTAACCACATCTCAAGTACACACTCAGTTAGTTACAAAAACAAAAAGACAAAACACAGTAACACAACTCAAAGACAAAATAGTGAACCTTATATCTGAACTAAACAATCAATCTACGTATAGCAGAGACAACAGGCGATGACGCACAAAAAAAGTCATCATCAAAATGAATGAAAGCTACGCCTTAGAGTGTTCAAAAATGGGTTGAACGACGATCTAAAGCAAACTATTTTTGCAGTTTAGCCAAAAACTCTAACCAATGCAACTAATTTAGCACTTGAGTTAGAAAGGAACAACAAAGCAAGCAACCAATTGCTATATTATAGAAATCAACCAAATAATAACAATAATGCAAACAACTATCGAAGATACAACGCACATAAGAATAACTATACAAACAGTAGATTATCCAATAACAATAACTACAACAATAACAGCAATCGCAACTACAACAACAACCCTAAACGTAGACACCAGAATAACAATAACAACACAATAACCCAATGACACAAATAACAATCACAGAAACCCAAATAACAGCAACAATTTAAACAACTCGAATCAACGAAACAACGACTTCAATAGGAATCAAGTATCACGGAACAACAACTATAATAATAACAACAGATATAATGGAAACCAACTTTATCTAAATAGAATGTACGTTACATAAGTTAACGATCAGGGAAACGAAGATCGCTCGGAGATCGAAGCACAATCATCCGGGACAGCAAAATTAAAGAACTTTAACATCTCGGATAACACCACAAATTACATAAATATTAGATGCATAAACGCAAAAAGAAACTTAAAATTTCTTATAGACACAGGCGTGGACATATTCATATGCAAACTATAATAATATAAATACACTAGATCTGATGACGGGAAGACAATGCAAACTAACAGGCACTACAGACAATGTAATGCTTACACTAGGAACAGTAAAACTAAAACACGATTTCCAATACCGTACATTGCCACATATATTTCATGCAGGCAGAGATTTTTTCTCAAAATACATGTGCAAAATAGGCTACGAAACGCAAACATTGACCACAGTACTAGACAATACTGGCGTAATAATAAACCTACACGTTAACAAACACGCGTACGACGTCATACGAATACCACCAAGGACAGAGATAATACACCCCATTTTTCTAGACATAAAAGAGGACAAAGTTGTATTAAACGAAGAAATTCAGAAAGGAATATTTATAGCTAATACGATAATCCCAGTAAAAGGCAAATGCCACATTAAACTGTTGAATACAACTGATGTAGAAGTAAAAATAACTTAATTTTCACCAAAAATGGAAACACTCTCAAATTACGTTCAAGTAAAGCATAAAAAACAACGATGACAAACGGTTCAAACACCACTCCAAGATTTAAACATAAACATAAGTAAAAGATGACTCGAAAACAGAAATTTTTAAAAAATATCAAAATATTTTCCACTTAGAAAATGAACAACTAACAGTAAACAATTTCCACACTCAAACACTCTCTACAACTGATACACACCATCCTACATAAAGAACTACAGATTACCTCAAACTCATGACGAAGAAATACATAAACAGATAAAAGAGTTATTAGAAAACGATGTTATAGAACACTCAATTAGTCCTTACAATGCACCATTATTACTAGTACCCAAAAAATCCAGCGACGACACTAAGAAATGGCTATTAGTTGTCGATTTTAGGAAATTAAATGACAAATTGGTAAACGACAAATTTCCTAACTAGAATAGATGATGTGTTGGATAAATTAGGACGAGCGAAATGTTTCACAACACTTGACATGACTAGTTCATTCCACCAAATACCACTCGACAAAAAATCAAGACCACTTACAGCTTTCTCGACAAACGACGGTCACTACCAATTTAAAAGATTACCTTTTGATGCTCACTTTTGCATTGACAGATTCAGATGCAGCTTACAGAATCACAATGACAATCTAATTAAAGTTTTTGACAGACTTTCAAAATATAATCTAAAACTGAACGCAAGCAAATGCAAATTTCTGAGACCGGCAGTAGTGTATCTATGACATTTGATAACGCAAGAAGGTATTAAGACAGACCCCTCAAAGTATGACACAATTAAAAATTATCTCATACCAAAGAACGCAGACGATGCAATAACAATAGAGTTCAGCTACTACAGCTTTTTCGCACTTCTTCAGCACTAACCCATCTGAAGCCACAACCCAGTAATCATTGAAAAATGTCAATGTTATGGATACCAGTGACCACAAACAAGTTAATGTGGAAAAAATTTACTCACCAATGAATGTGTTGGGCTTAGGGACAACACAAGACGTAACAACCAACCATGCGTATACATAGATCTAATTACACAAATATTTTTAATCTACTTTTGAGTTGACCTTTTGACAAATTAACATCAAAAACGCTACAACTGTTAACAAAGGAACTCATGCGGTTTAGAGGAGCAGCAGCCATATAATTTGTTCCACTAAATGGTAAATAAATCAAGTTGTTAGCGTTTCTACTGCTTCTACGGTTAGTGTTAAATTTATGTGAGAAAGGAGATGTTTCCAAGCATTGAAGATGCTTTTTTACGAATATAATCATTATGAATGCTAGGTCTTTGACTGTATCTACACGACTTAAAGCAGTATCTTTTATCTTGTAATCAAAAATAAAATAATTCCTTTTACGCGAAAAGGTCATAGTTTGGCATTTATCTGGATTTAAAAATATAATATTTTTAGAACACCAAACTTCAAAGGATTTCAGACCAGACTCAGGTAGATCTGAATTGTCTTAAGAATCAACCGTTCCGTATATTTTCATATCATCTGCATAAATAAGCAGATGAGAGTGTTCGATGATGTGAGTTACATCATTGATTGCTAAAATAAATAGAAGAGGACCAAGGTGGCTACCCTGAGCGACACCTGATTCAGCAATAAATTTAGAAGACAATACGTCTCGGAAACGTATTTGATAAGATCGCTCCTTCAAATACGTGTGGTAGTTTATCAAATGCCTTACTAAAGTCAGTGTAAACACAATCGACCTGGTTACCAGAATCAATTGAATTTAAGCAGAATTTTGTGAAATCGAGAAGATTAGACACAGTGGATCTACCATTAGCAAAACCATGCTGACAAGTTGCTATGACTTCCCCACAGTGAATTTTCACCCGATCGTACACGATCCGCTCAAAAAGTTTTGGAATCGATGAGAGCTTGGCGATAGGCGTATAGTTATTGACATCATTCCTGCAACCCTTTTTATAAATAGGACTAATAAATGTTTTTTTCCAAAAAAGTGGAAAATAACTTTCGTTAATTGATTTATTGAATGTTTATTTATTGAGTGGTTGACTCAAAAAGGAACCGCATTGTGTTAACACTGCGGCAGGAACACCGTCGGGTCCAGCGCCAAAATCCTCATCGATCGATCCAATATACACTAAAATATCCTCTGGAGCAAAGGATATATGTTCCAAAGAAACTCTGGGTGCGGAATTCAAATATACAAAGTATTCTCCATCAGGATTAAAAGAATCTGAACAGGAAGACTCTTTAAAAAGATTGGCGAATAGGCCACAAATTTTGACGGGATCGTCAGTGAATCCCTCAGGAGTTCTAAATGAAGAAGGGAATCCATCGGATTTCTTCTTTGTGTTTATGAATCCCCAAAATTGCTTTGGATTGGACAATATCCTCAGCCTTCATTATCTAAATATTCGTGATATAATGTAGCTGAGCGATTTTCAAATTCCAGAAACAAACGCTTGTAAGTTTCTAGGTCATTTGAGCCTAAGCTACAGACGTATTTCTTCCATGCCCTGTTCCTGTTGTTGCGAAGAGTCTTTAAATCCTTTGTGTACAAGGGGTACGTAGAATTTTTCGCAAATTTGAGACTATATGGTACGGACTGAGTAAACATATCAAATAGGCAATTTCCATTTATGTATTCTAAAATTATATTAAGCTTACTATGAAGCAACTGATTCAACATAAAAATGTCCGCTTTTTTAAAATTGAATTCATAAAGCTTATCTACTAGATTCGTATTTACTTTATTTTCTCTATCGGATTTGTACCAAATATTCAAAGGTGGATGGTATTCATCAACAGTAGTTAGAGCATGACAGGCCTTCTTAACAACAACATTGTTACCGTCTGTAATTAAGACCAGGTCAAGAAGTCTTTCAAGACTATTATAAATATAACTCACTTCTTGTAAGTCTGAACATATATTATCAACAAATATATGTTCTTGGCGGGTCTTCGAATTAGATCCACAATAGCACGTATCATTGTCAGAAGAATGCCATTTAAAATCAGGTAGATTAAAATCGCCCAATAATAAAATGTCGTCATTAACGTCAAGTAAATCAATTATGTAATCTATGCACTCCGCAAGGCTTGCATAGACCTCTACACTACTCTTAGGAGGAACATACGCATTAATAACCTATACATTAGAGTTGCAATGTATAACTTTAACGCAAATTAGTTCAATATTAGAAGAGCAGGAAATATCAACAATAGAGCTTACAAAGCACTTTCTTACAGCCAAAAGGACACCACCACCGACAGAAGAAATATTGTCAGTGTATCTGTCTTTTCTAAAAACTTAAAAACTATTGTCAAACAATTCCAAATCAGTAATGCTTCCGTTCAGTCACGTTTCTGTTAACGCGATAATATCCTCAGAGCAATTTTGAGTTGATAGAAATAAGCTCTGCGTCTTAAAACGTAGTCCCCTTACATTTTTATAGTAAAGGGACAGCCTATTTATTTTTTTTTGAGTCTGGCGGGCGGCTGGAGTCACCCTTTTAGACTTATTTTTTGGCTTGAACTCAGTTACAAGAATATTATCGGCCCACAAATTAGAGTTAAGAACAGATGTAAAATCATCGGCTGCAACTGTGAGAATAAAGGAAGCGTGGGAAGGTTTGTTACCTATTGTCTTGCATAAACGCATTTGAATGAATGCATTTTGACTTAGTAAGTTATTATGTTTGACAAACGTCACTACATTTTCAGTCATTGTGTCGGGCTGAAGACGTGAAATAAGTAAGTTTTTTCTCCTTGACACTGCTCTTAAATTTAAATTCAATTGATTATTGGGAGCAGTTGATCTCAATAAAGACGGTTTCTAGCCTTTTGTAACTACAATTTATAAAAGACTTCGCGATAATTGCACAATGTTTAAACAATATATTGAAGAAAAACCAACCATTCAAATGGTCAGAACAATGCCAATATGCTTTTGATATGCTTAAGCAAAAATTAATAGCACCTCCAGTATTGCAATATCCGGATTTTGCAAAACCTTTTTTTGTAACAACTGATGGTTTATATTTTGCATTATTAGCAATTCTATCACAAGACGAAATTGCACATGATCTGCCCATATCCTACGCAACCAAAGCCTTGCAAATGCATGATCTTAATAAACCAGTAATTGAAAAAGAATTACTTACTGGCTATACACTATCCACCAGCTATACACTGGGCAATTAACTTTTTTAAACCTTACCAGTACGGAAGAAAATTTATTGTTGTGACGGACCATCAACCTTTAGTCTCATTATAAAGGTTATTGAAACCCATCATCAAAAATGACAAGGATAATCATTCTAGATCTTTCAGATTATGATTTCGAAATCAAATTCAAACAAGAAAAGATCAACACCAGCGCCGACGCGCTATCACGAATTCAAATAAATACGGAGATTTTAATAAATATGATACCCTCAGAAGAGGACAAAACAAAAAATAAAGCATTGGTTATAACAAGGGGAGTTAATAAAAAGCTAGCAAATAAAAATGAACAAGAGAACTGCACATCTCAGAACGAGTCTGATCAACTCTTCATATGAGATTGCACAGCTATTACTGACGTCAAAAATATAAAACGATTAAAGTTCATTATAAATAATAAAAACAATACACGTGTTGAAATTACAGATGATATCGTACAAGTACGATGTGGTAACAATCCAACGAATCAAGATTCGACTTTGAAGAAACTATCATCTCAAAGAATATAAAAGATCTAGCGCTAGAAGCAAATAATGCCGTATTTGAAATGTTTAATGAAAATGAATATAAAAGAAAATTTAATAAGCTGCAGCAGATGAAAAAATTAAAAAGCAATAAATCGCTTAATATATTAATATATGAACCCCCGAAAGATATTGCAAGTAAAACCATGCAACATAAATTGATGAAAGAATTCCATGATTCACCCCAGGGAGGTTACTTAGGAATCAGAAAAACAGTGCTAAAATTAACACAGCACTTTAATTGGAGAAACATGCCGCAAACGGTAAAAAATTATGTAAACAAATGTGAAAAATGTGCTCGCAATAAACAGACGAGAAACATAAAAGTAAATATGACCGTAACGGACACACCAAGCACAAGTTTCCAAACAGTATACATACAGTTGTGTTCATAAAAATAGCAGCACTCTTAATACAATAATAAATTCCAAACAATTTCTTTATTTTTTATGTTTTTATTTAAACTGTTAATGTAAATTAAGTGGCATCTAGCGCTAAAACTACAACAAACAAAAAGTCTTATATTCTTATTTATTAGAGTTGTTATGAAGAAAAAATAAAAATTCATGTTGTTCAGAAAAATAGCAGCACTCTTCAGTGTGCAACAAAATCTCAAAAAAAATAAAAATAAGCTTATAAAAATCATTTAGCAGCTAATATTTGGTAGCATGGCCTCCATTTCGAATGACTGCAGCACATCTTCGTTGCATAGAATTGACCAAATTTTGGCATCTCTCAGTCGATATTGCATACCAGGCTTTTTGAATTGTTTCCCATAGATCCTTGCTGTTTTTAGGATGTGCTGCATCTACTGCGTCTTTGACATCACCCCAAAGATGTTCTATTGGGTTGAGGTCCGGCGACTGCGCCGGCCACTCCATTAAGTCCACTTTGTTCTCCCTAAACCACGTACGAACACGCTTACTCGAATGCTTCGGGTCATTATCCTGCTGGCAAACCCATTTCAGCGGCATATTGTCCTCGGCATAAGGTAGCATAGTTTCTTCGAGTATTTTGATATATAGAAACTGATCGATTATTCCGGTTATCGGATATATGGGCCCAACGCTATGGTAGAAGAAACATGCCCAAACCATAATTTTAGCGCCACCATGCTTGACTGTTTTGAGCGTGTATTTAGGGTCATAAGCAGCGTTTACTGGTCTTCTGACATACTGTCGACGACCTTTACATCCATAAAGAACAAGTTTGCTCTCATCGCTCCAAAGAATATTACGCCATTTCTCCAAACGCCAATCCACATGCGCTTTAGCAAACTCCAACCTTTTAGCAACATGTTTTTTGCTTAGTAAGGGCACCTTTCGGGGGCTTCTAGCGAAGAGTTTAGCCTCTAACAAACGCCTTCTTACAGTTACGGAGCTAATTGACAGCTTAAGGTCTTGTTTTATTTTGTTTGAACTGATTTGTGGATCCTGCTTTGCCATTTGCACAATTTTTCGGTCTTCGCGGACGGACGTTGCGCGTTTTGGTCCACGTGTTTCGCGTTTATTTTTCCATTTTAAAGCATTTGAAATCATTTTCGAAGAGCAACAGACGATTTTTTCAATTTCTCGATAGGTTTTTCCATCCTTTCGCAACGTTTTTATCAAATTCCGTTTTTCTTCGGAACAGTGTGTTGATCGACCCAGTTTGCTAAAATATTGAGCTTAATTATAAATTAAAATAATAATAAACAGCTATTACCTTGCCCTTAAAAAAAAACTTATTAAATTCGAAACAATGAAAAGAATGTTTAACTGCTGCTATTATTATGAACAGCTCTGCTAGCAGGTGCGCGATGAAATGAGCTCTTAAAAAACAAACCACTTAGTTTCTAAACGCGAGCGATATACCGTTATAACGGTAGTTTCATGCAGTCTACAACAAGTTGCTGGTGATGCTTGAAAATAAATATTGATAAGAAATATTGACAAATTCATGTTATGAGGCACGGTGCTGCTATTTTTATGAACACAACTGTATATTGTCACAGTAGGTCCACTCAAAATATCAAACGGATACTGATACATACTTACGATGCAGTGCAAACTCACAAAATTCGTAATCGCACACCCCATGGAGAATAAAAACGCAAATTCAATCGCACAAACATTAGTCGAACAGTATATCTTGAAATTTGGTTTATTTAAAAAATTAAAATCTAACTGTTTACGAATGTAAACATATATTTGTTGGTCAACTTAGGAAAGCCCTGTACCTTCTGTACAGCGGCTGATTTTCATTATTTTTTTTTATGTGGGAGTGCTTTTCACTTCCTCTCTTTTGAAATGTAATTTTTATATATGTATTGATCCTAAAGTTCGGCCTCAGCCAAATAAAGATTTTGTATTTAATCGTTCTTCAAGCGAAACCTAACCATCGTGTTCTTAATTTCGTCGGAAATATTATTCCATTCGTTTCCATTTTTTATCAAAACAGTAGTGTTTTAAATATTAAAATTAATTTTCAATAGTGAATTTTACACTGACCGTGGAACGGAATTTACGAAAGAAATAACAAATATTTTCAACCCCCTACCATCACGAGACACTTGGTGCACTTGAGAAAAATCATAGAACACTTAACGAATACCTTTTTTTGGAAAACTACCATCCTTTCCTAGTGATTTAATCTGTGACAAAACAAAACACTATAATTTTGAAGACTATAAAAACGAACTAAAACTGCATTAGAAATAGCTACAAATTTATAAACATTGTAAAAAAACAAAAGAAAACTAGGCTACGACAAAAATGTAATAGTATCAAATTTTGAGATAGGAGACTTGGTTTTAGTGAGATTGGAAAATAGAAAAAAAAAATCAAAGTCCATACCATGGACTTTACACAAAAACGCAGGTGTGTCTTTGGACACACGAGGGAAGCGAAGCTTTTTTGCAGTTACATATATTTGATAGCTTAATAATTTTTTCCTTTTAATAAATTAACTTTTAAATTCAAAAATTTAAAATAACATAAAATAAATTACATATATACCCAAAACATACTTTTACTGCTTATTTTTTTAATGTTGAATGTCAAATTTCCACGCCAATTCCATACACGGGCATATATTTCCAGCGACTCTCCATTTTAACTCTCCACACATGGTTGTGAACTTGGTTGCACTGAACGAATTTTTTCTTTCAACTGCCTAGCGAAAAAAAAATTCCGCTGCCTGTTCGCTGTCAAAAAACTTAATGTACTTCTTATGGGTTGTTTGTTTTTGTTTTTGTTTTTACACAAATTTGCTTCTACTTGCTACAAGATGTCACCAGCATCGGAGTTTTGTGGCTGTAACACGTCTACAGTTTTTCTTTGCGCGTTCACATGAAGAAAAAACAAAACACACCGATGCTGGTGACATCTTATTGGTATAAGCCAATACATAATCCTCTATCTATTGATAGATTGTAACGATCTACTGCAGCATAGCTCCTGTTATACTAAACATTGAATCAACAAGCGTTTCTAAAACAGCTTGGTGGCCTGGCGAATAGTGTATAGAACTCGTGGTCAACTGGTTGCGAGTTTGAATCCATAGGGGGGCACGGAAAAATTTTTAATATTAACCTATTTCTGGCCAAGACAAAAAATTTTTTTTCCGGCGAAACCTTTATTATGGCTAGGTTGTAGGTTCCTAAAAGTGGGTCTAAAATGGTCAAACATTTTTTTCGCTTCTCTGTTCACCTGGGGCAGATTAATACAAATTATATGAAAAATCAACAGTTTCGTTATAGTTATACGTTTATTTAAAAAAAATACATAACAAATTAGTTCGTATGTTATGCCAAGCTCTAAAACATTAATAATGCAGAGGCACATTGCACTTTGCAACGGCAAAGTCAAAATTACAATTATTTCACTATGTAAAAACTCCTCCTTGACAAACTGTGTGTCATATTTTAGCCAATTCGAAAACGATTCGTTTTTTCCAATATATAAAGCGATTCAGTAACAAATCGTTTTTTTTAAATAGCAATTAATTAACGATTAGTGATTTTGTTATAATTAACGATTCCTTAATGAATTGTAACTATCTCCCGATAGGGTGGGCGGGGGGGGGGGGGGGGGAGGGACGAATTCAAAAACGAATTCAATCGTTAGCGAATAAGATGAAACGAATCCGTTTGGCTTATTGGGTTTTAATATTATTTGATGGCAAAATTTTATCAAATTAATTTAATTGTTTCACTGAAGTTTAGTTAATCCATTTTTGTCCAGCGTTGCGTTTACGCAGCGGCATATTTTTCTTAACCTGGAGTCCTACAGTAATAGATTTTCATGATCTCCAAAAAGAATATAAAATTTTTAGAATTTATCTAATCGACCTGTTTTCACTCAATGCTGAAAAATTACGTTTACTTGCATTTCCAAGCTTGAGAAATTTGGGAATTTTCCATTTTCTTTATCTTTAATTTTAAACCTTTTAACAGATTTAAAAGATCTAAAAAAAAATCAAGTAAAATATATTTCTTATACGAGCGACTTTTTTGGGCTTTATATTTAACTTGTGCGAATTTTTATGAAATTTGACTGACTGACGTGGCTCCCGCGAGTTGACACAACGCTGGTCTTTACGCTGCGTCTACACCAGACAATTGTCATAAATATTTCATAATCTGTATTAGTTATGAAATTATTGTCAGCTGCAGGAAAATTGTCTGGTTATGACGTGGTTAAGACAATTGCAAGACAATAAATGACATTTGTTTCGTTATTGGGCGTTTCCCTTGAAAGCGGAAAAAAGAAAATAAATAAAAAAACGCGGTTTTTCGATGTGAAAGCTGTGAGAATAAAAGGTATAGTTTTACGCACAAAATTATTTTTTTTTTCGCTGGCCAACGATCTCCAAGTGCTGCCACAAGCAGCATAACTAAGTGCAGCGTTAATTTTTGTTAACATCCTCCAAGTGCCACCACCAGCAACACAGCAAGTGCAACGCAAATTTGTTGCTCCTTTCGCAGGCTAACGTCCTCCAAGCGCCACCACTAGCAACACAGTAAGTGCAACGTTAATTTTTGTTAACATCCTCCAAGTTCCACCACCAGCAACACAGCAAGTGCAACGCAAATTTCTTGCTTCTTTCGCTGGCCAACGTTCTCCAAGTGTCACCACTAGCAGCACTGCAAGTGCACCGCATTTTTCTTGCTACTTTCGTTGCACGTGCTTCTGTTGCTGGTAGTGGCACTTCAAGGATGTTAACAAAAATTACGCTGCACTATTAAATTGTTAAACACTTATTAAATTGCTATTTAATAAAACACTTATTAGCATAACGTACTTATGCTGCTGGTGGTGGCAATTGGAGACGTTGGCTAGCGAAAGAAGCAGGAAGTTTGCGCTGCACTGATTTGTGCTGGGGGTGATGGCACTTGGAGGGCGTTAGCCAGCGAAAGAAGCAAGAAATTTGCGTTGCACATGCTTCTGTTGCTGGTGGTGGTACTTGGAGGATGTTAACAAAAATGCTTAAGAAAAATTTAACTAATGCACCGGGAGACCGTTGGCCAACGAAAAAATTAAATTTTGTGCGGAAAACTGAACTTTCAACTTTCACACTGCGTTTTTGTTTCGAAGTTCTATTTTTAAGTTTTTTAACATTTCTTAGCATTTTTTCCAGGGAAACGTCAAAAACTGTCTGCATACGTCAAATCGTTGTCAGCTCAATTGTTGCCTGACAATTGAGACAATTGAGCTGCCGACTGAGAAAATGTGAGTGTGTTAGTAAAAAATGTGTGAGTGTATTGGGATTGTTAAGACAAATTGTTTGGTGTAGACGCTGCGTTAACGAAATACGTTTTTGTATATTTTTAGTGGATTTGAGGAAGTTATTGTGATCAATATTGGCGCAAAATGCTCGATGTTGCTTGTAGAATATCGTTCAATATCGTTCAATTTGAAAATTAAAAATCTCGAGGTGGCAACACCATTTTTACATTTTTTTTTAATTTTTTGATTTTCTTTTTTAAGTAACTAAACATTTTTGGAAATTTTCATCATTCTAGCTCAACGGGAACATGGGTCAGTCCATAATGGGTTAAAAAAAAAAAAAATCGAAATGGCCAATTTAGCCCTTGAAAGGACTTTGACCGAGCTTCTTATGATCAATTGTGTTGTGAAATGTTTGAACACAAATGATCGAGAACTAGACCTACATGTCTTATGCCGACTCCGAACGCTTTATGTTCTACTTTGAAAGGAGCTTTTCATGGCAGTTTTTACTCACTGAGGTTTCCCATTGTCTGCAGAAAGGTGACGGCTGAACAGAAAAATTAATTCAGTTGAAAAAACTTTCTGTGTCAGGTTTGATTCGAACTAGGATTCTCTGGCGCATGGGCCACACGCTCTATCCACTGCACCACGGCTGCACGCTGAAAAATAATAGGCCTTACCAAACATAATTTGCAGGAAGTATAATATGTTTCTGCATGTCTCTTGGAAACATGTAATCATAATTGGTTCCACATACAATATGATTAATTAATGCAATTTTTCTTTATATGTACATCTTAACATTATTTAATTGTACCTTAGCACTTGTTGTTTGAATTTAAAAACAATATAATTTGTTTTAAAGAAAATATGTTTTCATATATATATATTGTAATTATAAATGGACTGAGAACACTTTTAGTCTATAACTATTTGTTTGCTTGGAAATATAATTTAGTCAAGAATAACATTAAATATTCACGAACAAATATATATTAATTGGAGAATACATAATTTAATTGCAGCTTAACAACATAATATATTTACCGATGATTACACTATATTTACTTGGAAGCATATTTTAGCAAAAGAAATGGCTAAAGTTCTTCACTGCGGTTACAAAATATTTGCTTAGAAGTAGTTGTTGGTTTGAACCAAACAAAATATGTTTAGAAAACAATAAATAAGTTTGCTTTGCTAGCGGAGCACCCACTTTGCCAGCGAAGCTTCCGCTTTATCAGCAAAGTTGCTTCAAAACTCACCTATTTTTACTGCTGAACCGCCTAATTTTTTTTTTTGTTTTGTTTTTTATTTTATCAATTTGAAAACAACACCACTTTTAATTTAAACAAACATTTTCAGAAACACTTTTCACAAGAGCTAAACTTTTCAACACGTTTGGCGCGGCTGCTTGAAACTTAAAATGACGCCAAAACTTGGCAACTGTTAAAAGCAAGCGCATTAAGCAAAAAGTTTTCCGCTATTTTTCGTACAAGTGCAAAAGAAACAGATATATGTATGTCTAGGCGAAACACATAAAAGAAAGGAGTTCTGTTTGTTTTAAATTTGCAGAGTTCTGTTCTTTTTGAGTTTAACAGTGATGCAAATATATTTTTATTGTGTAGAAACACACAATTCTATTTTGTCAAAAGCATATTAATGTAAACGTTAGTATTTTAGCTAGGGCAATTATATTAATGTTGGACATAACTAATATTTTCTTAAATCGAAAAATAATGCTTTTGAAGGAATGTTCTTAATCATTAGGTGGTTCCCTCTGAATGTTTTGTTTTTGAAGCCAAACATATATAAACATATTTTTGCTCTGCGTGTGCCACAAGGTTTATTTATTATTATATTATTTAGGACCTATTTATGTATGTATAATATGGTGTATCGAAATGTATGCACCTAAGTTAACATCCAATCCCACCCCTAAATAATGAAATAGGACGGAAAGACAATGCAGAAAATATATATTTTTTTTTTTAATGAATTCCTGGTTCCCCAAATAGCGGTTTTCTATGAAAATCGTGTCTTTTTGTACTGGAGCCCATCTAACGGTAAATTTTTTTATAAAAAATACTATAGATAGTATACTATATATAGCAAATTTTCAGAGAGATCGGACTACGTACAAGAGTGGCAGCATAGAATCAAAAAACCATTATTTAACCAATATTCAACTAATTTTGTACTGGAGCCCATCTTACAGTACAGTTTTTTACAAAAACCACCACAGATATTGATTAACCATTTAAATGAACTATTCATGCAGATTTTCAGAGAGATCGTACTACGTTCAGAAGTGTCAGCATAGAAATTAAAAAAACCATTATTGACCATATTTTCGATAACTTTTGTACTGGAGCACATGTTAAGGTACACTTTTTAAAAAAACCCTCATAGATCTCAATTAACCACTTAAAATAACTTATGCATTCAAATTTTCCAAGAGATCAAACACGTACAGTGGTGTCAGCATAAAAATTAAAAAACCATTATTTGCAATATTTTCGACTACTTTGGTACTGGAGTCCATATTAAGGTACACTTTTTTACAAAAACCCCCATAGATCCCAATTAACCACTTAAAATAACTTATGCATGCAAATTTTTCAAGAGACCAAATACGTAATTCATTAAAAAAAAATATTTTCTGCATTGTCTTTCCGTCCTATTTCATTATTTAGGTTAGGGGTGGAAGTGGGTGTTAATTTTTCGATACACCCTAATGTATAAACAGATAAATTATTTTTCTTACATTTATTTTACTTTAATAAATTTATTTTATTTAATTAAATACTTTTATAAAAATAATTTTTTCAACTACGTACAATTTTTTTATTTCAATTTTGGTTATAAAAATTTTTAATTTAGAAAAATATTTTGTATGAAGAAGATGATTTGAATTCAATAAAAAATATATCACACTTAGCTATAAATTTATTTTTGAATCATTTTCATTTGAACGATTTTATGGTTTTAGTTCGTTACTTCTTGCTTATCTCCAAGAATATACACTGTGATATCACTCACAAAAGATTTTTTTTATATATATATTTTGAACCCAAAAGGAATAAGAATCAATCCAGCCGTAGGTAAAATATTAAAATTAAGGACACCTCTCGTAGTGATAATATGAAAAGTCATGCCATCTAAAACCTTTTTTCATTACAGTGCTATGTCTACCAAAAGTGATAATCACATAGAACCAATGAGACAAAGATCACTGTCAGCTAACGAAGCTTCAAAAGCATCTTTAATGCTTCAAAGAAATCTGACTAAGGCTGAAAATAACACGCATGTATCCTCACACAAACTTGGTAAGTTAAATATGAAATTTAATTCAAAAGCTTGAATGTGGAAATTATCTTACTATTCGAGCACAGTAAAAAATTATTTTTTATGTTTAAGCTTATCCTTATCCTGATTTAGTGGCGGTCGTAGCCGAACGGTTAAGTTTAAACTCCATCAGGCAGAATGTTTTTCAGAATGTTTTTCAATCTGATCGGCAGTCAGCTCTGCAGATAATAAAAATTTTCATAGAATAAAAAATGATATTTAAAGTTTAATTTCAGTTCTCGACCATTTGTGTACAACATTTAAATTCACGCACAAAACAATTGACAATTAGAAGCTCAGTCGAAGACCTTTCTAGGCTAAATTCGATAATTTTTTTTATCCTGATTTAAGGAACCAGCTCACTTGATAAGTGGCTAGTTTTCAAAAAGAAATGTATTGAAAACTATTGTGTTCAATTGTATAAAGATTCGAGAAGAGTCAGAATTTTCTATTCTGCACATTTTGCGTTATAACCTGAGCACAATGAACCAAATTTTGTATTTCCGGAAATATATCGGGGCTTAGATCTAAGTATCTTTTGAAGATTTTAATTAAATCTTCTTTAGAAGTTTTTGTTGTAACCAATGCTAAATTCATGTTGATTTGTTTGTTACGACTCTGTTTTTCTTAATGTGAGAAATGAAAATAAATAAGTAAACTTATTTCATTCGTTTCCCGACGTTTCGGTAGTGTCTTTCTACCTTTTTCAGGGGGGTGAATTTATTGAATCTTTAAAAAATATATATGTATGTTCAATTAATTATAAAATATTTTTTCTATTTCGTGTGACTTACAACTATTTCTTATCTTTTCATATCTTTCACATAATTGCAGCGGTCCGACTTCACAAACATTTAAAAGTATAATTGGTTTAAATAAATTGCGTTGACGACACGAACATTAATTGTAAAAATAAATAAAAATTTAGTAAACATTGAAAGACAAACTTAAATTTAGAAAAAATGTCACAGACGCGGTTAAATTTTTTTATATTATCTTTGTCCTCCTTTGTGTTCATGGTCTTTGTTAGTTAGTTAGTTTTTGCTGTATTCGTAAGTTTTCCAGTTTGTATCTTGTGTTTCCTTTCTTCTCCTTGTCCAGTATTCGTGCTTTGCCAAAATCAGCTGTGTGATTTTCTTCTAACATATGTTGTGGTAACGCTGTCTTCGATCCGTTGTTTTTAATGTCCGCTTTGTGGTCCTTCAATCTGACTCCGAGTGCTCTCCGATGAGTAGTTCCGATGTATACCAAGTCGCATGTACTATTTTCTGTCCCTTTGCATGGTATTTCGTATACAACATTGTGTTGTTGTTGTTGTTGTTGTTTTCCTATGGCATCTTTTATGTTTGTGAATAGTTTGCTGAGAGTGGAGTTTGATTTGTGTACGTATGCCGTGTTTTCTGTTTTAAGTAAATTCCCTATAGGAACAAACTAACTTGTTTTTAAAAACAACTAATTAAAAAACTAGTTTAAAATAAACCAGTGTATGAACTACTTTGAATTATGTTAAGGCGGCATCCACTTCAATTCTAAATAGTTTTTATTGCATTATATATGAAGTAATTGAAATACTACTTAAAAACAAGTGATTGGTAAACTACTTTGAATTTTATTAAGGCGGCAACTACTCTGATTTTGACATGTCTTAATTGCAAATTTTTATTAGAGTACAAAATTATATATATTTAACCATGTTATTTCATCACATATTATTAACTTTAGGCCATCAGTAATAGTTTTCAATTGGTTATTTTAAAGTAATTAAAAAAATAGTTTAAATATAACTAATTTAACAACTAGTTGGAAATATATGCAGACGAAAGTCAATTGACTTATTTAGCGGACATCACCATACAAAATATGTTAGTTCGTTCTATGGAAAATAGTCAGAATTTCAACTAGTTGTGATTGAAAAAAAACTACTTTATCAACTACTTTTAAATTAGTTGATTTTCCTACAGGGTTGTGTAAAGTGCTGTTGTCCGTTTTTTTTACAAAAAAATAACTTCCCTAAACACGTAATAAATAATTTAATAAACAAAAAAATTAACCTACAAAAAATCCCACACAAGAAAAAAGAGAATGATGGCAGCACTAAGTTCTTCAGCATAAACTTTATCACCAAGCTGACGGACAACGCAATTTATTTTAATCATAAATATTTAAATGTTTGTAAAGTCAGGCCGCTGCAATTATGTGAAAGTTATGCAAAGATAAGAAATAGTTGTAAGTCAGACGAAATAAAAGAATATTTTTTTATTTATTGAACATTTATATTTTTTAAAGATTCAATAAATTCACCCCCCTGAAGAAGGTAGAAAGACACTTCCGCAACGTCGGGAAAATAATGAAATAAGTTTTGATATTTATTTTCATTTCTCACATTAAGACCAATAAATGTTTTTTAGTGTAATTGGTCAGTTTAATAATGTGTATGGTTAGTGGAAAAAGTGATCTCAAGTTTGTAATTATTTTCGTCATCAATTATTATCTGAAGTTGCTTTTTGATACATTGACAGAAATTCAAAAGCAGAAATAATATCGTGACTAGAGCTTTCGTTGCTATGTTGAGTTATGGTTAATCAATTGACTTGTCTTACAATTGGTGATCTATGCAAGGCATCGGCTACAATGTTAGTCCTGCCGGGTTTATACAATGAACTGTAATTATATTCTTCCAAGATGGCTTTCCATAATTTCATCTTTGTGCTTGCATTTTTATTGCTTAAGGGGAGGTTTTCATGAAACTCGACCAGGAAACTCAACTGCTTTGTTTCATATTTCGATAGTTTATTATATGTAGTATATGTTTACAAAGCGGTCTGGCCGATAACGATTGCATAAAAAAGTAATCGTATAAGAAATGAACCCATCTTTTTCACGAAAGTTATGAGTATATCACAAGTATCCACATCAATCTTTTTGAAATGCACGCCTGTATTCCCTACCATACTATGTACTAATAGTTACCTCAGGCACCACAAATTGTCGCTAGATACGCTGTAGCGTTAAAATAACGGAAAGTTAATAACTCCAAAAAAAGGTAAACCTATTCTTAAAACGAGTTTTCTGAAAAAGCTAGTCATTCTAAACTTTTTTCTAAATGTTTGAACGGATGAGTAACTTTGATTAATTCGAAAATGTTGTATGAAAAAAAAATCGGAACTTTTCGGGTATTTAGTCGGCCAAAATACCTAATTACCGCCCCTACATGGTATCGGTACCCATACGATAGCTTACATCATTGTGTAATAAAACAAGGTGATAGCGTATTTTTCACCTTTCAGAAGAAGTTTCCCCGCATCTGCCAAAAACATCTGAAATAAATTGCTGCTGAGATAATGCCCTTAATTTATGTAAACAAGAGACACAGTTTTGATAGTACCGTAGACGTAGAATTTGGTTTGATATATTTGGTGATGAATTTGTCGTTCTTATTCATTTTTATGCTGGATAAAAATAAATTTAGTTCAGTCTTTTGTTTAATAAATGGATATAAATATTTCGAAAAGTATGAATTTATTATTGTTTCCAAGTAAAGAACTTATAATTATTTGAAATTTAATGGAAAAATTTAATTGACATTTTAACAAACAAAATTTTTAATATGTAATTAATAAAAAATTAATTCAATAAATAATTCGAATTTATTATGATATTTAAAAAATAAATTAAGTTTTTATAGCACAATGACCATACGCAGTTTCTGTATACGCAAACCTGCGTAATAGTAGATAATACCATTTTTTGTAGCTTCATACTGGCTCTGCAGCACACCTCTGTAATACATCTGTATAATTTAAGATTCACAAAAACTTTGGTGTTATTCTGTTAAGTTGTTATTTACATTAATTGCAGCATTCAAAAGAAGTTTTTCTTATATGCTAAAATTTTGCCATAATAAGTTGAAATTGAAACAATAACTATTACAATAATAATAAGAATAACAACAATAAAACGAAAGCATCTGATATGCATATATAAATGTAAATTTTACATACGTATTAATAACAACAACAACAACAAGCAGTTACTGAGAAATGTTCGTAAAACAATTCATTTCAAAAAACAACACGATGTTGCGTTCGTGATTTCGGCACGAACTAAAGCAACAAGCATAACGTCAGCAGCAACTGAAATATCAAAACATAATTTTTCTTATACAAATATGTGAATTTTTCATCTTTGATTTTGCTATCTTATGACTTTATTGGTCTTCTCGAAAAATAAAATTAAAAGTTCTAGCGACTAGCTATCTTTTGTGAGCTATTTTCATACTTTTGGTTAAACAAACTATTTTAAACTTTTTTAAAAACTTCTTTCTAATAAATTTTACCTCTATATTGTTTATATCATTTTGTTCAGACCGCTGTAAAAAACACATTTTTCATTAGATTTACGTAAAATTGATCTTGTTGGAAAGGTATTAAGTGTTTTTTTTTATATGGATTTTTGATTTTTTTCGTATTTTTATAGCTTTGATATTTGAGAATATCGTCCGAAAAGGGTTTTTTGAAATTCGAAATACTTTAGGAGATATGGCCTTTTTGTCCAGCAATGTTTTCGCCAAAGTGCGATTTGCTTAATTTGGCTACTTTTTGAATGCAACGGTTTGAAGCAACCACCGAATTTCGTTCAACCCGTTCTTTAGTAGGTAATAACTTGTTCGTATACGCATTTTAAAAATAAATGAATACACATTTTAGAGCTTAGGTATTCGAATGTTGGTAGCGTTTAGTTCACTTTGAATTGAGTTAAAAACCGGACGTGCACGCTTCAAGCATACGTATGCACCACTAAATCAGAGTGTCCAGGAAGCAATCAAACCTATTTATTTATTTATTTTAAATTTAGTCTACTGATATAATATCTTACAGACTATTTCATAATTACAAAAATAATTCCACCAGTGAGAATAATAATACACGACTATAATATAATACCAGTAATAGTTATTTAAACATTTCAAAAACATTCCTTTTAAAAACATTGAAATCATTACTAAAACCAATGTAATTCGCAATGACGTTACAATACATCAAGCATCTAGATATAGGCTCATTTATGCCATAATTAGTTCTATGAAATGGAACGTAAAACAAAGCACTCTCCCTTAATGGTCGTATCGGAGCATAGAATGGAATTAAAGCAAGTAGTTCCGGACAATTAATATTGCTATCTAAAATGCGCTTAATAAATAAAACGCTCTGTGCTTGCCTTCTTTGCGACAAGTTTTGCAAGCCTAATAAGTTGCAACGCTCATCATAAGATGGCATATTCTCAAATGAAAACCTACGGCGTAGAGCAAATCTTGAGAATTTTTTTTGAATTCGTTCAATACGACTGATCTCAAATTCATAATAAGGGTCCCACACAATACTTGAGTATTCAAGTTGAGATCTAACTAAACTAACATAAAGTGTTTTTGCAGTCAAAGGATCTAAAAATTCTTTCGAATTTCTTTTTAGAAATCCAAGTTGAGAACAAGCTTTAGATATCATGAACTCACGATGGTTGCTTAAAGAAAGCTTGGTATCAAAATAATCCTAAATCTTTTACAATTTTATCTCTTAAGAAAACGTTACTATTTTCATAAAAATAATTATATAAAATTGGATAACTCTTATGGGAGTAAGTCAGAGCTTTGCATTTAGAATAATTTAAATTCATTCCATTCTTATTGCACCATAAGAGAAATTATCTTATGTCTTCCTGCAAATTGAAGCAATCAGAAATATGCCCAACTTTAATAAAAATTTTTAAGTCGTCCGCATATAACAAGCATTCGCTGAACTGAAATATTTGTGGGATATCATTTATGAACAAGTTAAAAAGCAGGGGACCTAAGTGGCTACCTTGAGGCACGCCTGAATTAACGACAATGGGCTTTGAATAATGGTTATCTACTTTAACAACTAATTGTCGATTCGATAAATAGGAAGAAATCCATTCCAAAAATACGGAATGAAACCCCAACTTTTCAAGTTTTTGCAATAAAATCGAATGAACCAAACTATCAAATGCTTTAACAAAGTCGGTATAGAGTACGTCAACTTACACGCCATTTTCGACAGAATTGATACAAAAATTTGTAAAAATTGTTAGATTAGTGCACGTTGATCTACCCGCGAAAAAACCATGTTGTTGCGTTACAATATAATTTTTGATCTCAGAAAACAATCTCACATTGACAGTCTTATCTAAAAGCTTAGGAATAACTGATAGCTTAACAATCGGTCTATAGTTTTCTATTAAAAATTTTTGACCAGATTTAAAAATTGGAGATATTAATGCAGTTTTCCATTCATCCAGAATATGCCAGTGGAGAGTGATTTATTAAATATAAGCGTTAAAGCAATAAAAAGTGTCGAAGCGCATTGCTTAAAAAACACCAGAGGAAGTAAACCAAAATCAGCGCCTTTATTAGTGTCCAAACCTCGCAAAACTTTAAAGACTTCTTCGTAAGAAATTGTCATACTTAACACATTTACAATTTGGTTAATGTTAGAGAAATCATTATAATTATTTGGTAATGTAGCATTATTGAAAACAGACCCAAAAAATTCTGCAAACAGTTTGCAAGATTCTTGTGAATTATTGAAGATTTATTTTTGAACTCCATAGATTTCGGGAGTCCATGAGATTTACGTTTGGAATCAATAAACACCCAGAAAGATTTTGGGTTTGATTTAATTCCAGATTCGATAGAATTCAAATACTTTTTATATAAGAAGTTAGAAAGAAAGTTAAATTCCTTGCGACGTAAAACAAAATTCGCTTTATCAACATCAGTATTTATTCTCTTAAACTTTTTATGCGCTTTATTTCTTAAATTTTTTAGGTGTAATAATCGAGAATTATACCAGGGTAAGATAAATTGCCGATTAAATTTTTTGATTGGTACATATAAATATAAGCCCTCTTCTAGAATTTTTTTGAATGTGAAATACATAGCGTATAAATCCATAGAATTAAAAACTATTTTCCAATTTATAGAGTTAAAATAATTATTTAGCGCAGGATAGTTAGCATTTTTGAAATTATAAGATAAATTGGAAGAATTATCTAAAATATTATTTGGTTTATAAAAACTAAATTTCAGCTCGAGTGCTTTATGATGAATTGACTCGCAAGTAAGCGGTATATGACACATATTCATGGAGTATTTAAGATCATTGCTAATAAAAACTAAATCCAAAACTATTTTCAATTCGTTTTCGAATTCATTAATCTGCAACATATCTAAGGAATAAAGTGAGTCACATACTTACAACTCTACATCTTTTTTAACGTTAAAAGTTAAATGTTACTTCAATTGAAATCCTCTAAAACACAAGGAGTTTGCTGAGGGCTTAAAGACGATACAATAGTGGAAATATTGAAAATATGGTCATTATATAAATTATAATTGCTATTTGGTGGAATATAACTTACAATAAAAACAATTGCATTGATGCTGATTGCAGGATCATTGGCAAATTTGACTGCAATACAAGTTTGTTCAATATTATCACGCTCGCGAGGTAAGCGAATTTCTCTACTTGCATATTTTGATGAAATTGCTATTAATACACCGCCTCCTCTTGAGACACCTGGGCAAAGTATGCGGTCTCTACGGTATACTTCATAATCCGCGTCAAATAACTCCTCAGAACAAAAATGTGACGTTAACCAAGTTTCCACAAAAGTTATCACGTCGAAATCATGAGCAGTTGCGGCAGAAAACAATTGATTAGTTTTAGTACGAATACCATTAGCAGATGACGCAGATGAGTTGTTTATAGATTTAGCAATAGAGTGCTCACAGGATTCTATTTTGTTTGCATTTTACTCGGTTCCGTCCGAAAATTTTTAAACACAGATACTTTTATGTTTTCCTGCCAATGCGATGGACTGAGGATAGTCTCAAAAAATTGCTCAACAACACCGAGTTTAAACAATATTTTCTTTACATCTTCACGAGCAACGCCTTTTTTTATAAGTTTGTAGCACGCCAGATTCTTCTCTTCAATATTCGTGTGTTTAACTATATAATTTATAATATCACGCTCAGTGACATTGGGCATAAAGGCAGATAGATAAACAAACCTCAGTTTAGCCACAACTTCTAGCTCATGGTTGTTGTTTACACCAACTAGAAGAACTTCTTGAGAATGTCGCTTATTGCTTCTCTTATGTTCAGCAACAACAACCGCAGTAGAAACACCATGTGCAACGTCAACGATATTAGCGCTAATTGATAAATCAGCTGTATTCTCGGTAGCAGAAACAACAGCAGCATAAGAAGCACCATCGTTAGTACAACTAGAACCAGATGATAAAATAGCAGGAACAACCGCAGCAGATAAATCAGCTGTTTTCTCGACAGCAGGAACAACAACAGTATTTAAAGCACTAGCAGCAGCGTCAGCTCTGCGAGAGCCAGATAAGATTGCAGGAGCAACAGTAGATGAATCGGCTGCTTTTCCGACAACGGGAACAGCAAACAACATTTGAAGCACAAGCAGCAGCGATAGCATCACAAGAGATAGATGATAAAACAGCGCGACTAGCTTGGCCGATAGAGTCATCAATATCATCAATAACGACTACAGGCACATTCTGAGAGGTGAGCGCAGAAAAAGAATTTGGCGCAGCAACTGTAGTGGGAGTGCTACCACCAGAAACCGGTTTTGCGGAGCGCCCGCGAGAGTGAGTGGCTCCACGAGACGCTTTGCTTACTTCACCAGCCGTTTTTCGCGCACGGAGGCGGGGAAGATCATTAATATCATGGACTAGTTTGTTAATTACTGAGTGAAGATCACCAGGTTTAATTAAACAATGGTCACAATAAAAAAAGATAAAGAGTGATTTGATATCAGTTCACAATTATTGTCATTTAAGTCGAAGCACTGTTTATGGTACTCAACTTTACACAACTTGCAAGAAATAAACTCGCTGGAATTTATGCACTTGTTGCACTTATACTTACATGCGTATTACACAGCATGATGTACGTCTGATTAGAATCGCGACTAAACAGAGACGAAGCACTGTCAGCCGATGATTTGTTGAACAGATCCCTTGGCTACGAAACTTAAAACAGCAACGAATCTTTCAACGTAGTGCTGTGGTCATACGCACTGAAGCATATGCACACCGGCTCACGCTCTATTGAGATTGCCAATTATATTGCAACTGTCATATTTAACGAAGGTTTTTTGCCAATACTCCAAATAATGAACCTAATGGGCATCCCGATTGACAACGTCACATATAATTTCGTCATGTCTCGGAACGAAGAACGTTTGAAAAGGTCCTAAGCCAGAGCTCTGGCCGCACCAAAAGAAGGTAGAACTGCCCAAAGAGCACAAAGAGCCGCTGAGTCCTCATTTTTTGAAGAAGAGGAAGGAGTTCTTTATGGGGCTGGCATTGCAGATTGATATATGTAAGTATTTCACAAAAAAAAATGTTTTATTGCATAAAATGTTCTTTCAGCTTTTTTAAAATCTCGTTTTTGATCTTCGAAGTCACTTTTCTCCGGTTCTACTGAACCGATTTT